>JAZHYW010052969.1:0-182042 GCA_037355805.1 Ixodes ricinus | reverse complement strand
CGTTTTGCATCCTGCAAACGGGACTTACAGAGGAAGAGCATCCTCGTATCGTGAACATATGTGCAAGTATGTGTTTCCGAAAACGTACCCTGTAACCTTCCCTCAAGACGTGGAGGCTTTTGAGCGTAAAAATTGTGTCTCAGTGAACGTGTTTGGTTATGACAGCGAGAAAAACTTTGTTTACCCACTGAAGGTAGTTGATGACGAGTTGGAGCAGCATGTCGATCTTCTCCTTGTTGAGAACCATTTTGTGGGCATTACAAACTTTGCGAGACTTTTTTCAAATGCCAAAAGCCTACGCTTTCGTTGTAAGAGGTGTCTCACCGGGTTTCAGAGGCAAGAAACCCTGTCTGACCATCTCTCAATGTGCAGGGACAAGAAGCCGGGCAAAACCGTCTTCCCAAACAAGGGTGACGAACTGTACTTTCGGAGCACGCATGTCATGGAAGAGTTCCCCTTTTATTGCGTTTACGACTTTGAAGCGATTCTGGAACCGACTCAGTCGACGGGCAATGTATACGAGAATCACGTCCCTAGCTCTTTCTGTCTTCTCGTCATCCGCTCAAAAGATTCGTCCATTGTTGAGGAATACCTCTATCGCGGATCCGACTGCGTAGAAAGATTCATTTTGATTCTCAACTTTCTAGCGAAGGAAATACCCCGATTGATCAGGTCGAGTGAAGTGCCTCTTGAAATGACTCAAGAAAACGAGGCTTCCCACGCGGACTCTTCCCGCTGTGGCATTTGCAACGAAAGCTTTAGCAAGAAAATGAAAACTCGCGACCACGACCACATGACGGGAGAGTATAGGCGGGCGCTTTGCTCCCAGTGTAACCTAAACCATCGAATCAACAAACATACCGTTCCACTCATAGCGCATAACCATTCCTACGACCTCAGCTTCTTTCTTGGCAAGCTTAATTTGTTCGAGTCCAAGGATATTAACGTACTCGGAAGCTCGTGCCAGAATTTTAAATTGTTAGAGATAGGCAACCTTCGCTTTATTGACAGCCTCGCATTTCTTAATGCAAGCCTGGAGACGCTCGTGCAAAATCTCCACTCTAAGGGAACAGAGCATTTTTGTTGCCTTCGGCAGTCCTTTCCCGAACACGTCAACCTCCTTGCCCGCAAAGGAGTGTTTTGTTATAATTTCATTACAAGCTTTGAGAGTTACGAGGGTCAAAGCCTCCCGCCACGAGAGGCCTTTTTTAATAAGTTGACTGGGAGCGGGGTGTGTGAAGAGGACTACCAACATGCACAGGTCGTTTTCGGTACCTTTGGTTTGAAGAACCTTGGAGAATACAGCGATCTTTACCTAAAGACGGACTGTCTCCTACTTGCCGATGTTTTCCAAAACTTTAGACGGTGGACGCTGGAGACGTACGAAATTGAGGCTCTACATTTCGTATCGTTACCGTCCCTAAGCTTGTCGTGTGCGCTGAAACAGTCGAAAGTAAGACTGCAGCTAATTGACGATCCTGACACCTATCTCATGATAGAACAGGGTATTCGCGGAGGGATTACCCAATGCACAACCCGCCACGCTGTCGCAAATGTTCCGGGAACGGATACGTTTAACCCGCAGCAGGAACCGTCTCAGATTTTGGACTTGGACGTAAACGGACTGTATGCGGCGACAATGAGAGAAGCCCTGCCAGTGTCGGACTTTGAGTGGATGACGAAAGACGAGATTGCCTGCCTGAACATTGATGACGTTCCAGATGACGCTCCGTCGGGATACATTTTGGAGGTAGACCTCAGATATCCTCACGACTTGCACGATACTCATTCTGACTTTCCCTTGGCCCCGGTGAAGCAAAGCGTTCCCTACGATTGGTTATCCGACTATCAAAAAAGTCTCATTGACAAGTTTGAAATGCCCAAAGAGGAATCCACTAAGAAGCTGCTGCTCACACTTCACGACAAAACGAAATACGTTTTGCACTACCGGATTTTGAAACTGTACATCCAGTTAGGACTAGAGGTCACCGAAATTCACCGAGTTCTCAAATTCTCGCAGCGAGCGTTCTTGAAGGAGTTTATTGATTTTAACCACCAGCTGAGACAGCAAGCAACCAACTCCTTCCAGAAGAATCTTTCCAAGCTGTTCATGAACAGCATATATGGCAAAACGATCGAGAATGCACGTAAACATGGACACATTAAACTGTGCGTTAAAGAGGACGACATACTGAAAATGCTTCAGAAGCCGAACCTGACGCAGTTTCGAGCACTTAGCTCGCAAGTTGTAATTTTCCAGTTTGCTCCGAAAGTGATCAAACTCAAGCAACCACTCTACGCAGGGTTCTCGATTCTTGAGATATCAAAAATAGTAATGTACGACTTATTTTATAATCAACTTCGTCGTGCGATCCCCTCAGCGAGGGCTCTTTACTGCGACACGGATTCCTTCTTCCTACACCTTCACGGATCAAACGTAGACGATAAACTGCTCCAACTCCGAGACGCATGCTTGGATACATCTGGATATCCAGAGAGTCACAAGCTCTTTTCAACCGAAAACAAAATGAGGCTCGGTGTGTTAAAAAATGAATATCCCACTACTCACTTAGTGGCTTTTTGTTGCTTAAAACCAAAGCTATACAGCTTCAAAACAAGCAGCAACACATGTTGCGTAAGAGCCAAGGGAGTAAAGAAATCTGAGTCTCGCAAGTTCACCTACGAGCTGTACAAGCACGCTCTAGAGACGAAAACTTTGCACAGAGTGACGCAGCATTTGATTGCTCGAAAACTTAACGAGAACAAAAGCATCGCGGTCGAAAAGATTGCTCTGAATCCGTTCGACAACAAGCGATACATTTGCAGCGACGGGATTACGACGTTTCCTTTGGGCCACAAGAGCGTTTTAGGAAGCGAGCGATCTGCCTCCTCATCACACGCCTTGTAAATATTTTGGACTGTATCGCAACTGCTCGCGTTTCCCACCGGTGTGATTTGAAACTTCTTGTGTACATTTTTATATAATCCGCTAGTGTACGAAATCCGGATCCTATCTCTCTTCTCATATCACGCCCTGACCTTGTAAATATTTTTTGGATTGTATCGTGCGCGTTGCTCTGTTATTCCACATTTTTTTTTGCCTCGGATGTGTTTTGATATTGCTTGTGTTGTACATTTTTGTGTAAAGTCTTTCCAGTGGTTTCACGTGTTGCGTAGAGTGATTTTAAAAGCCGTATCTGTATTTATAAGTGTGCGTGCTTTTAGAGCGAATGATAATAAAAAACATGAAACATCATATCTGTCTCGTCTTTATCGCGTATGGATGTGACCACGCTCCGGTCCATTTCCCACAATGTTCCGTTCAGCAGCTGCAGATGACGATAAAATTAGCGAGAGATGACGTGAGCGCGATAGAGTTGACGCCATCTACCAAGCTGACGCTAAAAATATCGAGAGATGTCGCGTGATAATGGTGAAAGTTCACGTCAGCAAAAGGATTCAGGTGCGCGCCATCTACAAACAGATTCGGCAACTCACATGCATTGCGCGCATGCGAAAATACGGATGAGCACACCTTAGGACGACGCGCAATTTAACTTTTCAGCAACAGATGGCGCAAGGTCAGACCCACGCCGCAAGATGTCACTCATGCCCTAACAACAAAGACGCTTAGCAACAAAAGACACGCGCCATCTATGAACCGAGGTGTCAACTGCGCAGCGATTCAAATATCAGGTGATGTTGGTCATATGACCCACCGGGAAAACACGCGACAATGCATTTATCGTCACTAATCCCACGGCGACGTATCTGTGTCGTCATCGTGACAGTGCATTTTCCCACCTGGCAGATGACTCAATAATCCTGAACTCTTCCGTCATCCCTGTAGCGCCCTCCGGTGAATGACTCGGCAATTCCGTTACAAAATCCAAGCGTTGCGACAGCTCTAACACGTGATCTGAATTGCGCACTCGACGTACGATATACTAGGACGAGTTAAGTCGTCCAAGAAGCATTGTGCTCGTAGCTCGGACGGTAGAGTGTTGGACTTCTGAGCAGAAGGTAGCGAGGTCGATTCCCAGTCGCCGCAGAACCTTTTTTAGCGAATAAAATACATTTACCGCGCAGCGATTCGAGTGTCCCATGTGCTTCGTCGTCATGTGACCGTCCCGCGTTATGACGTCATCGTCCTGTGACGTCATCCTCTGGCGAATGACTCAACTGAATTCGCATCCACTGGGAACATGATTGACAGGTCCCGAAATTGGGGGCCGAGGACCGGGCTATGGAAGTGTGACGTCACGATCACGTGGGAGGATGCAGGATGGAATCGAGGCGCGGGCCGAGTGTCGTCCCGACCTCTGGCGTCATCATCATGTGACTCTGGCGATTGATTGACAGGTCCCGAAATTTGGGTCCGAGGACCGGGCCGTGGGAGGGGCCATGGCCGGAATATCGCGCGTGGGAGGCTCACGTGGAGCCTCCCACGTGACGTCATGGTCACGTGGGAGGATGATACAGGATGGAACATAGGCGCGTGCCGCGTATGTGCGCTGAATATGTTTACATCCGTGTACGTGACCAGATTTTTACTTCCGGCTCAATCGTGTATCATAATATACTCAATAGACTCAACAGAGGCGCTTGCCGCGTATGTGACCAGACTTTGTTTACTTCCGACTCAATCGTGTATCATAATAGACGGAGCGTGGGAAGGTGACGTCATGGTTACGCGGTTGGCTCCGCCCCCATTGGGGGCTTCGACGGCCGAGTTTGTTTGTTGTTGTTTATTTCTGGCTCAATCGGGTATCAATATATACTACTAGAAACAAACATTTATTTACAGTACTTTTAGCTAAATCACTGGGCGATGCCAAAAACTTCATCACCGTCACAACTTACGGGCATGTCATCGTCGTCCGAAGCTTCGTCAGCTTCGTAGACATCCTCGGAAATTCGCAACAACAGGGAGTTTTAGAATAACGTACGCAATTTTAGCGCACGCTAGTGCGAAATTTAGCACTTGTATTATCGCGCAGGACGCAAGAGAGTTTTAGAATAGCGTTTCTCCGTCGCAACAAAAAAGCCCAAGCATCTCGCGCTTGCGTCTCCACCAAGATACAGCAACAATTTTTATTTCACACACGAAATGCTGTAACTTTACGAAAAAACAAGTTTTTCGGTCTAGAGTAGCATTTTAAACATGAGAACGCGACGCAAGCCGTTCACCGGTCCTGTCCGCTTGTGTCGCCACGGCAAGAGAGGCCTCTTGTACTGACCTTCGCACATCGTACCTTCGCCGAGAAATGCTCGTCGTCGCAATCATCAAGTTTCCGGTGATTGTTGCCAAACCAAGTACAATGTCGTCCCGTGTTGAAAATCGCAGTCGCGAGAATGCCGCCGACGTCGCACTTACGACGCCGCCAAAGCAGCCGCCGACATCCTGCAAGGCGCCGTTTTTTTAACTCTGCTTGTCTTGGCTTTAGCCAACTTGTCATCAGAAATCCTCCTTGGAGAAGCGCAAAGGCTTTTTGCGTACGCACGCTATTTCTGAGAAATAGCGCACGCTAAAATTGCGCACGCAAAGCGCAAAACCTGGTTGGCGTTCGGAGCATGCGCCGTGGCGACGACGCTATTCTTTGCGTGTGCAAAGCTTTAGCGTGCGCTATTCTAAAACTCCATAATACCTCACTGACACCGTTGTAAAATGACGACAAGAAGAAATGAAAGAAGGTGGAGACGCGCGAAGCCACGAAGGGCAAAATACGAAGACGCAAGCAGCGCCCCGACTCAAGTCGCCTTGAGCAACACACGAGCCGAGCTCGCGTCAAGCAACAAACAAAAGTAATCTCCGTTTTTTTTTTTGCGCGTTTGCGAGGATGGAGGGCAAAGTGCATGGCGCATCGCGTTCCTCTCCCTCGCCTTCCCCCGTTGTCCAGCGAGGGAACACTACAGGCGCAATGGCGAAACCGCCTTGCGGGCGGGCCGTCGGCTGCTACTGTTTCGGTTGTTCTCGTGCACCAAAAGTTTTTTTAAAACAAGAAGCGGCGCGGCTCTACGGCATCGCCACCTCGGTGATTCGATAGCTTCATGCCCCCTGTAGGGTCGCAAAATTTGGTCGCGAATGTAGGTCGAAATTTTTTGGTTACGATTTCCGAAAAATAAAAGGTCGACTTATATTTGAATTAGTCAATCGCGCGACGAGACACACATTATGAAACCGATTGGTGCAAGGGACCAATGCGACTTTTTCTAGAAACCCGAAAACCGAGAGACGCATGCAGTGATAGTGAGAAATCTTCGTCGCTTGTCCCCGTCTCGTTGATCGCTATATTGCTTATATGCCGTTCAGAAAGGCACTCTATACTCTTTCATACTTAGCGTGCAACGCTGTCGAAGCTACTGGCGCGAGCGCGTGGCTTCATCTATGGTTTTGTTTGCGCGAGAAGGCGTGCAAATGATCAACGAGATCAAGCCCCTTGCTCACACCAGTACCTTTGACAGCGTTGCACGCTAAGTATGAAACAGAGTATAAGTGCTTACCATAGCATTGGGACCAGCCAACCGTAACCAGTCTTGTCTTTTTTAAGCCGCCCAGGTAGAAAATAACATCTTACATACATCTGTATTGAACCATGGTTAAAAGCGCTAAAAAGACGTACACAAGATAGAAGACAAACACGGGCGCTACTCACAACTGTATTGGAAAAGAAGATGGAAGTACATATATATATATCTGATACACTTATCGTCACCCAGGCTACACATGCGCGAGATACAAGAGCATAAACCCGTTTACATATATTTATCGAAAAAACGAATGTCAGCATTATA
The DNA here is from genome assembly GCA_037355805.1 of Ixodes ricinus. NCBI lineage: Eukaryota > Metazoa > Arthropoda > Arachnida > Ixodida > Ixodidae > Ixodes > Ixodes ricinus. Next base: position 175,247 of record JAZHYW010052969.1, on the reverse strand, counting down.
CAATGCTATTGACGTGTCGCTGACGCACTGGGGTCCCCTCTTCTTGATAAAATACGCCTCTTGCAGTTCGCGTGCTCTCTGAATTCTGCTTCTGCCGAGAATCTTGGTATCGCCGAAGCGTGGCTCGCATTGGCAGGCCCTACAGTGCGCGGGCAAATGTGCCCCGTCATTTGTCTTTAAATTTTGTGCGTGCTCTCTTAAACGGTCATTCGTGCATCTTCCCGTTTGTCCAACGTAAGATTTTCCACACGTTAGGGGGATTTCATACACGACCCCTGTGACGCATTCGATGTACGGCCTGGCGTGCTTTGTGCCACATCCTCGCTCGTTCCTGCTTTCTTTAGCTATTCGAGGGCAAAGTTGGCCGAGTCTCTTTGGCGCTGAAAACACAAGAGGTACTCCGTACCTGTTCGCAACCTTCTTGAGGTTGTGCGCCATTTTGTGTACATATGGTACAACCTCTGGCCTCATATTCCTCAGTGCCGACTGCGTCAATTTCCTTGTTGTGTAACCTTTTACTTTCTGTAGGGTGGCCTCTGCCACACTCGTCAAGACCGTTTGAGGGAAGCCCGCTGACAATAGTCTAGTCAATTGGTTGTGGAAGCTGGCCTGCATGCGGTGAGCACACGACTTCTTGATAACTGACTCTAGGCAGAGCGTTGCGATTCCTCTCTTTACTACCTTAGAATGCGCAGAGTCATAAGGCAGGAGCGCTTTTGGGATCGTGGGGAATACATCCAACACACGTGTCCCTCCTGCAACTTCAAGCTCAGGTCTAAAAACTGTAGGTGCTCAGGTCTAAAAACTGTAAGGTAGTAAAGACCATATGTACACAAAATGGCGCACAACCTCAAGAAGGTTGCGAACAGGTACGGAGTACCTCTTGTGTTTTCAGCGCCAAAGAAACTCGGCCAACTTTGCCCTCGAATAGCTAAAGAAAGCAGGAACGAGCGAGGATGTGGCACAAAGCACGCCAGGCCGTACATCGAATGCGTCACAGGGGTCGTGTTTGAAATCCCCTAACGTGTGGAAAATCTTACGTTGGACAAACGGGAAGATGCACGAATGACCGTTTAAGAGAGCACGCACAAAATTTAAAGACAAATGACGGGGCACATTTGCCCGCGCACTGTAGGGCCTGCCAATGCGAGCCACGCTTCGGCGATACCAAGATTCTCGGCAGAAGCAGAATTCAGAGAGCACGCGAACTGCAAGAGGCGTATTTTATCAAGAAGAGGGGACCCCAGTGCGTCAGCGACACGTCAATAGCATTGTATAATGCTGACATTCGTTTTTTCGATAAATATATGTAAACGGGTTTATGCTCTTGTATCTCGCGCATGTGTAGCCTGGGTGACGATAAGTGTATCAGATATATATATATGTACTTCCATCTTCTTTTCCAATACAGTTGTGAGTAGCGCCCGTGTTTGTCTTCTATCTTGTGTACGTCTTTTTAGCGCTTTTAACCATGGTTCAATACAGTCAACACCAACTAGCCCAACAACAAGTTCTTTTACTTACATACATCGTTTTCAAGCATGGCTCCTCGTTCATCGGCTCGATTTACATTTTCGGTAAATGATAAACCCTGATGAAGCACAATTATTCTAGCTCAAAATTGTCATGAACACTTGGAACGCATGCTTACACTGAAGCGCACCTAACTTAAATTTAAAGTAGAACGAAAAGGGGACGAGATTCGCTTACCACTTCACGGAAAGACAGACGCCTTCGGATCCTTGGCCTCCCGGCCGAACTTCGAAGTCGGCGATCGGACGAGGCGAGCTGGACGCGCTGCGCTGACCCATGCTGACCACACCTGGGTGAACTATGAGAGGCGCCGTCCAGTTGAGAACCAGAGTCGCAGTAGAAATGGACCGTCAAACATCTGTCCCATACAACGAACGAGCCGACGTCCTCAACGCGGCTACGTCTCCGCCATCTTCTCCGCGACGACGGGAAGCTGGGGAAGCGGGGAAGCCGAACAGCGGAAGCGGAAGTCACATGGGCGGCCGCTTTACGTTTCGCTTTTAGCCAACGCCGGTTTCGGTTGCGGAATCGTGGGGTTCTAGCTGGTTCCGACGAGATGAGCCGCGAAACGACAGCGAGTTGGCCGTGTACGAGCCACGGTACGAGCAACGGGCCGTTTGCCGCTGTCGACCGGTGACGCGGTATCCTCGGCTTGGCGTTACGATCAGTTTGTTGCCGTGCATGTTGGCTTTGCTATGCGGTAAGCGCTGGTGCAGCTGTCGAATACTTGTGGTGCACATTATTCGAGACAGTCGCCCCAAGACGTCACCGTGAAGAGTTGACCGAGGAATTTGTGTGAGCTCAACGTCGGTCTATGTTCCGTTTTGATATCTATGGTGTATGTAACGATACAATTGGTAAATGATGCACGTTTCCTTGGATGCTGGCGGTCGCCTTTCTGCATGTATGACATGGTGATACCAGTGGTCCTGTGACGTAAGCGTTGATTGGAAAGATGACGGTCGCCTAAGTCATCGGACGCGAAATCATAGCAGCCACACCGCATCACATCGGCGAGCAAACTGGCTGCGAGTATAGTCATACGTGGAGCCATAGCGGTGCCGGTCTCTCCAGTTATGTAAAACGCCAAACCAAACCAGCTGCATGCGTAATTACACGAAATTATTGTTGTGTCATACCAGAATTCTACAAGCAGCAGAAAGTTTTCTTGTACGTTTTTCTAATAAGGTTGTGCTGCATTATAAAGGCTAAAGTAGCCTCCACAGTGCTTCAACCCAGCACGGTTACGAGAGCATGTGGTTTAGTGTTGCATCTCATATGCATGGTCTAGAGAAACTAGCGCTGACAGAGATGGAGCACTGCGAAATAATAACACGCCGACTATAGAAGCATCGAGAAGGAGCACATGCAAATTGAGCATTTCTTAAAGAGATGGATTCGAACAAAGGTAAAAACAATATGTGTACTCACGGCGGTCATACTTGCCTTTCTCAAGCATGATTACTTGTCTCTCGGTAGCACCATTAGGTAAGAAGCACCAGCAACACGCCTGTGAGACAACGCCGACTCCTGGATTAAATAACGACCTGCCTCAGGTCGTTATTAGTAGCTGAGTTTGAGACCTGTCTGTTTTTCTGTTACTTTTGCTCTTCTAAAAAAAAACCAGTCTCAGGGTAAACGACGAAAGGGTTGACTTCCACCAGCTAGCCTGTACTATGACTCTTTTTTCTGCCTCAGGTCTTGGAAAGAAATCCGATACACAGTGTTGTGGCAGATGTTGCATCTGGCGGGGCAGGGGCTAAATGTAGAAACTAAAAAATTTATCAGAAGCGATAGATTCAATTGCATAAACTCTAGGATATCAGGACTTTTTAGGTTTTGATGTGTTTTAATTAACGATGTGTCTAGCTTTACGTCCGACGGAATCCAAAATAAAAATTAGAGTCAAGTTCGACGTAAATTTACCCCAAGGTTTCGCGTTACGTCCGATGTAACACAATGTGACTTTCAATGTTACCACCGACATAACTCGAAATAAAAACTAAATTTGTTCCGTCAGACGTAACTTTACCCCAAGATTTCCAGTTAATTTCCAGAGTGGGCACAGTGGAGCGAGGCAGAGCATGTCGACTAAACTGTTTCTACTTTTCGAACAGGCGCTGTTGTGGTGCGCCGTCTACCCAGCACAAGCCACGAAGATACCAGCAATCACAACCGTCATCGCAGATCATGAATGGCTGCCAAGAGTGGAGGGAACGCCGACACAAGGGCGGGCAACCGACGCTACCGTCATTCACCGCGCCGAGCTTTTAAAGCCACCGAAAAACTACGACTACTCCAGTGGGCACGGCGGGGCCAGGCAGAGCATGTCGCCTAAACTGTTTCTACTTTTCGAACAGGTTAGTAAATACTCCTATTTTAAAAGTTTTAGTAGCGACGACCGATTTGTCGTGGCTCTGCCGTGCCCCAAAGTGCTTTTTGAAACATGCTCGGAATGTTGTAAATCCGTCCTGGTGCTGTTGGCCGGTGATATTGAAGAAAATCCTGGTCCTGACTTCGAGGAAATGTTCAAACAACTTCTTCTGGGCCAGAAAAAAATAGGTGAAGATATAAAAGAAATTAAAGAACGCCAAGCCAATTTTCGTAAAGAATTGGAAGCAATAAACACCAGAGTGGGCCACTTAGATGAATCACTGAAAAGGGTACAGTTGCATGATAGTAAAATATCTGACCTTGAGGAAAGTGTTAAAAATATTAGCATCCTTATCCAGTCCCAGCAGGAGGAACTGATTGATCTGGCAGAGAGAGGCCGTCGTAACAACTTGATTGTGTTCGGTATTCCTGAGGGCTTTGAAGAAACTGATGCAGATGTAAAAAAGAGTGTGCTGACTGATCTTTTTGAAAACCGTATGGGTGTCAAGGTCAGCACAATTGACCGAGTTCACAGACTTGGGAAAACGAGCGCGAACAGGGCAAGTCCAATTATCGTAAAGTTTTATGACTATAACGATAAGCTCGAAGTGTTTAGAAACTGCAAAAAATTAAAAGGAACCAAAATATCTGTATCTAACGACTATTCGCCTGTCACTTTAAGAAGACGAAAACAACTATGGGAGAGCGCGAGAAGCGACAAAGCCAAGGGGTGTATGTAAGGCTTGTTCATGATAAGATTGTGATCGATAAGGAAATGTATTCATGGGACGACGAAAGAAATTGTAGAATAAAATTTGCCAAAGGGGCAGCAAAACAAGACACGCATGAATGACAACCAAACAACTTAAACAAAGATTTGAAGCTGATCAATGTTAACGCACGGAGTCTTGTAAATAAAGTGGGGGAACTAGAACACTTGCTTATTCATTACGGTCCCGATGTGGTTATTGTAACTGAAACTTGGTTGCGTCCTGAGATAACAGATAGTGAACTGCTGCTGCCAAAGTATAAAATGATACGTAATGACCGCGCGGCACGTGGCGGAGGAGTTGCTATAATACTGAAAGAAAGTATTGACTTCGTTCGAATGCCAGATATCCCAGATAACGAAAGTGTCTGGAGCAAAATTAACTTTTTTGGCGCTTCTTTCATCATTGGAGCCACCTACAGGCCTCCGAATTCCGCTGTTTCTTTCTTGGAGGCCATTCAGGATTATTTAACAGATAACATTCAAGCGAACTCCCGCGTTATTATTGCCGGAGACTTTAATCTTGCAGAAATTAATTGGGATAAGCTAGAAACGGGACAAACTGATGTAAAAAGCTCTGAGGTTCTCCTGGATATCGCATTCGGAAATGGACTTGCACAGATTGTGAGCGAGACTTCGAGGTGTGGATCATTGCTTGATCTTATATTTGTTAATAGCCACGCATCAGAATACTCAATTTCAGTGGAGAATTGACTATCGGATCATAAGCTTGTGTTCCTGTGCAGGAAAGACACCTTACCGCAACACAATATTAGAAAACCGTCCATCTGCGTATGGGACTTCAGTAGAGCTGGTGACGTAAGCATTTTGGATTACCTAGATATATCTTTGTGTACATTTCAGGGGGCAATGGATGTCAATTGTTTGTGGCTTCGTTTTAAAAGTATTGTGAATTATTGTCTAGAACACTTTGTCCCGAAAAGAAAAAAGTTGTGCGGAAACATAACACCTGGATAAACCGTGAAATTATTCAGCTAAAACGGAAAATATAACGAAGGCGAAAAAAGAAGACGAGAAATCAAAACGAAGTTGCCTGTCTCTCACGAACCCTGAAAAATAAGTTAACAGAGGCAAAGGAAATATACGACACAGAAACTCTAACTCAATTCATGAAAACTTCGCCGCAAAGGTTTTGGCGTCACCTCGCCCCATCCCGAGATTCTTTAAAATATTTGCAAGTGAACAATGAAATTATTACCGACCATGGTGAGATGGCTTCTCGACACAATGATTTTGTTCACTCGGTATTTCTTGACTCGCATTGTAACATGCCGTCTCTGGAAAGTGTCTCTGTGGAAGCGTATCAGTCTGATTTTAGCCTCTGTATATCACAGCAAGGTATTTTTTCTCTTTTATTAAACCTTGATTATAAGAAGTCTGAAGGCCCCGACAATATTCCTAACGAATTTTTGAAACGGTATGCAGAATGGGTGTCTGAATACCTGACAAGCATATTTCGTGCGTCTTTGGATCAGCATGTTCTTCCCACTGATTGGCTAAACGCAAGAGTCACCCCTGTGTATAAATCTGGCAACAGGTATAACGTTGAAAATTACCGACCAATTTCTCTTACTTGTGTCTGCTGTAAGATACTAGAGCATGTGTTATCGGCTTATCTTTTTGATTACTTTGAGAACTTGGGAGCTTTCAATTCCAACCAGCACGGATTCTGGAGAAAGCTTTCGACAGTTACACAACTGACAGAAACTATACACGATTTCACGACTTCGCTGGATGAAAGGGCCAGACAGATGCAATCTGTCTGGACCTTTCAAAGGCTTTCGACCGCGTTCCTCATGCACAACTTATGCAGAAGCTAAAAGACGCCAGCATAAATTTAAGCGTGCTGAGATGGACTCACGGCTTACCTCACCAACCGTACTCAATTTGTCGAAGTTAACGGTGCTAGATCTGCTACATTAAAAGTCACGTCCGGGGTTCCCCAGGGATCCGCACTGGGACCCGTATTATTCTTAAGTTATATTAATGACATCGCAGACAGCCTTGGCCCTAAAGTTACCGCCCGCTTATTCGCAGACGACTGCCTAATTTACTCTAGAATTACATGTCCTGAAGATCAGATAACTTTGAGTGAAGCATTAAATGCCATAAATGAGTGATGCAAGTGGTCGCAAATGCAAATTAACCCAACAAAAACTGTATTCTCAAGGATCACAAACAAAATTAAAAACGTTCTTGCTTATAACTACGAACTGGACGATAAACCATTGACGTTCGTCAGCAATTTTAAATACCTGGGTGTAACCGTATCGAGTGATATTAATTGGAAACTTCATGTTGACAATGTTGCCAGCTCCGCAGAAAGAAAATTGTCTTTCTTAAGACGTAACCTTAAATTAGCGACAGAGGAAGTAAAACTTACAGCTTATTTAACATGTGTACGTCCAGTCTTAGAATACGCACGTGCCGTGTGGGACCCATACAGAAAAAACCAAATTGAAAAATTAGAAAAGGTACAAAAAAGAGCTGCCAGATTTATCACAGCACAATACCGAAGGACTCAGTCTGTCAGTGCGATGCTTACTCACCTCAACTTGCAATCACTGGCAGAGCCTCGAAACGTTGCTAGATTAAATTTCTTTATTTGATACAAAAAATAGTCTCAACATAGACTCATTGCGATATTTAAAGGCTCGTTCTACTAGGGGACTTAGAAGAAATCACAATAAAATGATAGTGCCAATGAAAGCGCGAATCGATCCTTTTAAATATTCTTTCTTTCCACGGAATATAGATGAGTGGAACAGTCTGCCCCAAGATGTTTTTGAAGGTGACACCGTTGAGTTTTTTGAAGCCCTCCTGCGAAGTCTCGCCCAACAAAATAGGATCTAAATATATACTTGTTTATTTATTTTTTGTGTGTGTTTTCTGTTTTCTTTGTTTGCCTATCTTTTGAGTGCATTCTTGTGCAGAAACAATCATGAAATGTATTGTTCGTGGAATTGTGCGTTAAAATTGGGTGCTTTACCAATATCCCACTCCTCTAACGGCCTGTGGGCCAACAGTATGAATAAAAATAAAAAAAAATTACGTCCTACGGAATTCGAAATGAAACTCAAGTTACGTCCGACGGAAATAAAAGTTAAAGTTACGTCCTGTGTAACCTACGCAACCTCATTGAATGTCACGCTTTACGGTCAATACATGACGTAAACACAAACATATCGTGAATTATTACTACGTTACGTCCGATGCAGCATTCGTTATTTGGTTAATATCGCGACTCCATCTGTACCTCCAAGTACAGGTGGCCGTCATATTTTTTTCTCATGTTTTCTGGATTTTTAACACAATTTCATTCATTTCTTTTTCTCCTTTGTTGCGACGCTCTCTGAGAATCGCCGACGTTCGAAGATATTATTAAGATATATAGAATGGCAATGTGATACGAACATGCTGTTTACAGCAGCAGGGTTTCCGGCAGACTTGTTGAAAACTGGCACAATATTCACGAACAGCTCAAGTCGTCACACGCACAAGCTTTGGCAGTGTGTTCTTCCAGAGTATCTTAAACAAAGAGCAGTTTCAAGGTGGTCGCCCGGGTGTGAGAATATAATAGAACCTCGGCCTTTAACCGTATCAACTTTGCTCTCAACCTGAGCCAGCAAGCGCTATAAGCCGGTGTAAAAACCCGGCAAGGATAGCAAAAAATGTTTTCATATTGAAAAAAAAATCAATAATTTGTTTTAAAGCCTCGATGTGCGCGGAAAAGTAGCCCATATTTATCACCTGACTGGCCCCTATTTGTCACGTGGTACTTGCGCTCTTTCGGAAGCTTCCAATGGTCTCGAAAACTTACTTATTCATCTTCGTTTGAAGTGCAACAAAAAACAAAGAATAATGAGTAACTTTTAGAGCACAAATTAAGCTTTTGAAAAAGCGCAAGCAGACGTGATGGACCTGTGCGCCGGTCAGATGACGGCGGCGACGCCTTGAAGCAGACGAATTTGTGCGGCGGCGGCGACGGCGGCCTGGAGAAACACGTTGAAGCGGCGGCGCAAAATGCTCAGCATGCGGCGGCGGTGACGCACAGGTCTACCACGTGACCAGCGGCGGCTCCCGCGGGCGCCAACTACAAATTTCTTTTGCGCCTTAAATATAGCGCTAAAAATTTTCTTTCTCCTTTGTAAATTCGTTTTATAACATACTTTTTCCATCTAGGATATTTTAAAAGAAAATGTTTTTTCTTTGCATGTGTCCTTTAACAATGCTGAAGGTACGGATAGAGTTGAGATGTTAACCAATTCCCGAATCCTGCATCAGACGTAACGCAGTAATAATTCACAATATTTTTTTTGTATTTACACCCTCTATCGGCCGTAAAGCGAAACATAAGCGTAGGTTGTGTAGGTTACAAAGGAAGTAACTTTAACTTTTATTTCGGGTTCCGCCGGAGGTAACCTTACTCTTTATTTGTAGTTCGGTCGGACGTAACTTTAATTTTTACTTCGAGTTCCATCGAAAACGTAACTTTGATTTTCATATGATATTACGTCGGACGCAACATTAATTTCAATTTTGGGTTACGTCGGATGTAACATCAATTTTCATATTGGGTTACGTCGGACGTAACTCAAAACATTGGGGTAAAGTTAAGTCGGACGTAACTTTAATTTTTATTTTGGGTCTCGTCGGCCGTAACGCTTGACACTGCGTTTAATTAATCACATAAATTGTTGGTTTATATCATGAACCAGCAGACCCCGTTTTGCGTAAATGTAATCGACAGGGTGAAAACAATCGCTAGTATGAGTTCGTAAAGAGAACGCTCGCGGTGAATAAAAGCTTTGTTCGATATACATGCACCTCATGCACAGGTGCAGAAAAGTGTGCGGCGCTGTACTTCATGTAAGCGAATTGGCGAGCGACGAGAAAATTGACGAGGACCCGCTGTCGCTCAGTCAGCCGCGCGACGAGACACGCGTTAAGAAAGCGAAGGGAGCAAGCGACCAAGGCGAGGAGCGACGTTCTCTAGAAATCCAAAAACCGAGCGACCCAACCAGCGACAGTGAGAAATCTCTGTCGCTCGTCGCCGGTAATCGTGGCTTGTCGCCGTCGCTCGTCTCATTGCTCGCTAAATTGCTTACATGCAGTTCAGAATGGCGCTCAAAGTGCTTACCACTGCATTGGGACCACCCTCGCATTCAACCAAAACCACAGTTTTTTTAAGCCGCCTGAGTACAATTTAACGTGGTACATCGTTTTGAAGAATTGCACCTCGTTAATCGGCTCGATTTACATTTTCGGTAAATGAAAATCCGTGATTAAGCACAGTTATTCCAGCTCAAAATTGTCAACGAACACTTGGCACACAAGTTTACATTGAAGAGCACCTAACGTAATTTAAATGTAGAATGAAAAGGGGACGAGATTCGCTTACCGCTTCACGAAAGACAGACGCCTTCGGAGCCCAGGCCTACTTCGATGCCGTCGGCGGTCCGGCGATCGGACGAGGCGAGTCGGCCGCTCTGTGGTGACCCAGGTTGACCACGCCTGGTTGAACTACGAGAGGCGCCGTCGAGTTGAGAGCCAGAATCGTAGAAAGAACCGGACCGCAAAACATATGTCCCGTAAATCATAGAACAAGCCGACGACCCCACTGCCACTACGTCTCCGCCATCTCCGCGACGATAGGAAGCGGGGAAGCCGAAGCCGGGAAGCTAGTGGAGCCGAGGAGCCGCGGCAGCCACTGGGCGGAAGCTTTACGTTTCGGTTTCGCTTTTCGCCGACGCCGGCTATGGGTTCCGGGGTGGTGTGTTTGCGGCAGGTTGCGATGGTTGCGACGACAAGTGGAGCCACGAAAATACACCGAGCTGGCCGAATACGAGTGACGGCCCACGGTAGAACGGGCCGTTTGCCGCTTTCGATTGGTGATGCGCGGTATCCTCGGCTTGGTGTCACGATCGGTTTGTTGCCGTGCAGGTTGGCTTTGCTATCCCGTACGACTGGTGTGGTTGTCGAATACTTCTGGTGCACATTATTTGAGACAGTCGCCCCAAGACGTCGCCGTGGAGTTGACCGCGAAATTTATGTGATCTCAACGTGAGTCTATGTTCCCTTTCGACATGTATGGTATATGTAATGATACCGGTGGTAAGTTATGGTCGTTATTTTGGAAGATGTCGGTCGCCTTTCTGCATGTATGATTTGGTGACACCGGTGTTCTTGTGGTATAAGCGTTTTGGGGATAAAGGGCGGTCGCCTACGTCAACGGACGCCAAATTCATACTAGCCACACCGAATCATATAGGCAAGCAAGTGGCTGCCAGTGTAGACAGATGCGGAGCCATAGCGGTGCCGGTAACTACAGTTGTGCCAAACGCCAAACCAAACTAGCCACATCCATAATATCAAGAAATTAGTTTGGTTTCATACCAGAACTGTACAAGCAGCAGGTATGTTTTAACGCTTTTCATTAGGGTAGCGATTGCTCCACCCTGCCGTTTACATTTAAGCTAAACGGGGGCTGCTGGTTCATCATATAAACCAACAATTTGTGTGTTTAATTAAACGCAGTGTCTAGCGTTACGTTTGAAGAAACCCAATATAAAATTTAAAGTTACGTCCGACGTAACTTTACCCCAAGGTGTTGAGTTACGTCCGACTTAACCCAATATTAAAATTAAAGTTACGTCCAACGTAACCCAATATAAAAGTCAAAGTTACGTTTGACGGAACTCGAAGTAAAAATTAAAGTTACGTCCGACCGAACTCCAAATAAAGAGTAAGGTTACGTTAGACGAAACCCGAATAAAAATTAAAGTCACTTCCTTTGTAACCTATGCAACCTATGCCTATGTTTCGCTTTACGGCCGATATATGGTATAAATACGAAAAATATTGTGAATTGTTACTGCGTTACGCCCGATGCAGCATTCGCGAATCGGTTAAAATCTCAACTCTATCCGTACCTTCAGCTTTTTTAGGAGGGCTGTAGTGTATTCCTCGCACATCGAGGCTTTAAAATAAATATTGATGTTTCGTTTTTGTTTTTGTTTTCTAATATGCAAACAATCTTTGCTATCCTTGCGGCGTTTTTACACCTGTTTGTAGCCCTTGCTGGCTCGGGTTGAGAGCAAAGTTGATATGGCTGAAGGCCGAGGTTTTTTTTTCATTCTCACACCCGGGTGACACCATCGAAACAGCTCTTTATTTAAGACACTCTGGAAGAAAGCACTGCCAAAGCTAATGCGCGTGACGACTTGAGTGGTACGTGAATATTGTGCCAGTTTTCAACAAGTCTGCCGGAAAGCTTGCTGCTGTAAACAGCACGTCCGTATCACATTGCCATTCTATATCCCTTAACAATATCTTTGAACGTCGGCAATTCTCAGAAAGCGTCTCAACTAAGGAGAAAAAATAAAAAATGGTGGTAAAGAAAGAGAAAACACGAGAAAACAATATTATGGCCATCTGTACCTGGAGGTACAGATCGAGTCGCGATTTTAACCAAAAAACGAATGCTGCATTGGATGCAATGTAGTAATAACTCACGATTTGTTTGTGTTTGCGTCATTTATCGGCCGTAAAGCGTGACATTCAATAAGGTTGCGTAGGTTACACAGGACGTAAAACTTTTATTTCCGTCGGACATAACTTTCAGTTTCATTTCGAGTTTCGCCGGACGCAATTAACTGGAAACCTTGGGGTAAAGTTACGTCGGATCTAAGAAATTTAGTTTTTATTTCGAGTTCTGTCGGATGTAACTTCAATTGTCACATTGAATTACGTCGGACGTAACTCGAAACCGTGGAGTAAAGTTACGTCGAACGTAGCTCGAATTTTATTTTTGGTTCCTTCGGACGTAATTCTAGACACTGCGTTAATTAAACACATTACTGACCTAAAAAGTTCTGCTATCCTATAGTTTATGCTATAGGAATCCATAGTTTCTGATAAATTTGTTAATTTCTACTTTTAGCCCCTGACCCGCCAGATGGTACATCTGGCATAACACTGTGTTTCCAATATCTTTCCAAGACCTGAGGCAGGTCGTTATCAGTGCAGGAGTCGGCGGTGTCCCACAGGCGTGTTTCTGGTGATTAATACCGAATGGTGCTACTAAGAGACAAGTGATCATGCTTGAGAAAGACAAGTATGGCCGCCGTGAGTACACATATTATTTTTACCTTTGCTCGAATCCACTTCCTTTAAAGAATGCTCAGCTTGCATGTGCGCATCCCTCGATGCTTCTACAGTCGGCGTGTTATTATTCCACAGTGCTCCGACTCTGTCAGCGCTAGTTTCTCTAGACCATGCATATGTGATACAAAACTACACCAAATGCTCTCGTTACCATGCTGGGCTGAAGCACTGTGGAAGCTACCTTATTCTTTACATTGCAGCACAAAATAGTTGACACCGAGTATAGGCCAAGTGATAATCCGTTTTACCAAAAGCTATGCCAAAACAAATCTGCCATCTTATATGTTGTGCGAAAAATCCTCGCGCGCCTAACCTGGAGAAGGGCATTTTCTTGCATAGGCCAATATTTTCTTATACTGATATGTTTAGCCTTCTCGAAATGAAAACATCATGTTACAGACGGAAGTACTGTAAACCCTGTTGTATTTTGTGTGAGTGTTGCTTTTAGAGTCTGCATGCGCGTTCGTTTCGTGTTCTGCTTGTATTTCTCGGAACCAACGGTCTCCGCTCGAGTGCTCCGGAAATTTGTGACCCAGAGGGAACATTTCACCGAGCCACCCGCGAACGCGAACGGGCGGGCGATCACGGACCCCTGTGTAAACAGCGCCAGCTGCGCGTCGGAGGGGCGGCTTCTGGTCACTCGGCACCGTGTACCCTCTTTCGCCTTCTCGCGCGTCTTTCTTCCCCATAACGTTGTTCGGAAATAAACAGTTATTCTTGAGAGTTGAAAAAGTTCGCTTCGTGTCTGTCTCTCTGGAACAGCGGCTGAGCTTATTAAAAACCACCGTGTAATGAAGTTAGCCGGCATTTAGTAACATCTCTTTAATACAACACAATTTTGGTGCCGAAACCCGGGAAAAAGACTGCGAAAGAAGATGGATACTGCTAAAGCAGCCCTCGACGACCCAGCAAAGCGAAAACGGACAGTGGTGCGAGCAGCGACGACCAAGCTTATCAACGATGTCGCAGCCATGGCAGATGCAACGACTGTTGGTGAGCTCCAAACCAATTTTGACCTCCTCGTACTGAAAGAGGAAACTCTCAAGGACCTTGATGGCGAAATTGAGCAAGGAATAGATGACGAGGCGTTTGGAAGAGGAGATTACATGCAGCGAAAGCTACAAGGAAAGGAGCAGCGTTGGACAGACTAAACTGAAAGGTAAGCTCCTAGATCAGGCCCGTGCAAGTACCAGAGCCTTATCAAGTTCACCAACCAACACGGACACCAGAACGAGCGTGACAGTCGAACAGATCAACCCAGCAGTAAAGCTCCCGAAATTGGAGATATCAAAATTTAAATGTGAACTATGGGAATGGCAGGGTTTCTAGAGTAAGTTCGATTCAACTACCAACGCGAACTTGACACTGCCAGAGGTCGACAAAGACAAGTGCCTAAACAGCTACCTTATGGGAAAGGCAGCCGTGGCTGTGGCAGGGCTTGACCTGACAGCGGAAAACTACAAAGCAACCCTCGAGCTTCTCACCCGTATATTCGGACAAAAGGATCTTGTTGTGTACGAGGTGACCGGCGCATCGGCACGAGCACTGAGCTCTAACCAGCCACGAGCAGAGCGTTCGGACACTGCGATCTGAGAGACATTCCAGTGAACCCGCTGCCGCACAGGCTCCGTTTTCGGACGTATTAAATGAAGTACGTAACAACTGGCGACGAGTAAGACAACGGACCTTCTACCTCAGTAGGCATGACTACTCACGGCTCCATGGAGGAGTTCTCCGGCAAGGGCTGGTCGTCATGGGCAGAGCGGCTACAATATTACTTCGAAGCGAACAGCATCGGGGACGATGCCAGGAAACGTGCTGTTTTGCTGACGCTGTGTGGCCCGACCACGTTCGAAACAGTGAAAGCACTGGCAGCACCGAAAACGCCAAGTGAGTTTTCTTTCGGCGAAATCGTCGCCATGCTTCAAGCCCATTTCGATCCGCGCCCCTCGGAACTCTTCAGCCGGTGCAGATTTCAACGCAGAGATCAGCTGCCGGACGAGACTGTCACCGCATACGTCGCAGCCCTCAAGAAGCTTGCGGCGGACTGCAATTTTGGAACGATTCAGCCTGTCGTGACCCCTACCGCTACGACTGCCACGTCCAGCGGCTCCGGTTCAGATGGATCAGTTGTAACGTCCAGCGGTTCCGGTTCGGGTGGATCAGTTGGAACCTTGGGCAGCGGTTCAACGCCATCTGTAGTCAACATGACTATGCTGCCAATCGACATCATGCTCCGAGATCGTTTCGTCTGCGGACTTCGAGACGACCATCTGCAGCAGCGTCTTTTCGCCGAAAGGGACCTGACGTTTTCTAAAGCTTTCGACATAGCCGTGCGAGCGGAGAATGCCAAGGACTATCAGCGTCAAATCAAAGAAGACTTCAACGAAGTGAACAAAGCAGAAACGTCTCGTCTGCTAAATCGACGGCGTGAAGAGACCCCAGTGACAACAGTAACGCCTTGTTACCGCTGCGAAGAGCCTCACAGTCCAAACTCATGTAAATTTAAGAGTTCGACGTGCAGATACTGCAAGAAGGTGGGACATATAGCAAAAGCCTGCTTGAAGAAAAAAAGTCCGCTGGCAGCAGCACGGTTCACGATGTCAATCCAAATCAAACGAGCGATTTGACTGCGCATGAACCAAGTCCTGCAAGCTCACTTCATGACCTCAACTCCCTGAACAATCGACGGCAGTCGACAGACAAACTCAAGGTGAACCTACAAGTTGAAGATGTTCCTTTTCGTTTCGAGGTGGACTCGGGGGCAGCGTTTTCACTTATCAGTGAAGAAACGTTTCGATCGGCGTGGCCCACACAACCTCCCCAGTTCACGCAAGAGGACATTGCCCTGCGCACCTGGTCAGGTGAAAATCTAGAATCGCTGGGCACGATCCAGGTTACGGTGCAGTTCAAGAGCTTCAGAGCGCATTTACCACTCCTTGTGATGAAGCGTCCCGGCTGCAATCTACTCGGACGGAACTGGTTTGAACCTCTTGGTATTGGATTAAGCGGCGTTCATCAGGTCGGGCTTGACAAAAGCTTGCTGGATGTCATCGGCAAACACGCTCCACTCTTCGATGGGGACCTGAACCAGTTCAAAGGCCCGGCAGTCAGTCTGGAGCTTCAAGAGAATGCTGCGCCAAAGTTCCTTAGAGCACGAACAGTGCCATTTGCACTGAAACAAGCAGTTGAAACCGAGTTGCAGCGTCTCACAGACCAGGGCATCTTGGAGCAGACACAACACTCGGAGTGGGCCACACCCGTTGTTTTAGTACGAAAAAAAGACGGTGGAATACGTCTTTGCGGAGACTACCGCAGCACCGTCAACGCTGTCACACGCAAGGCGGCATATCCTCTACCTACCGTTGTAGAGGTGCTGGCGAAGCTCCGTGGAGGAAAAGTATTTTCAACGTTGGATCTTGCGCAAGCCTATCAGCAACTGAAGGTAACTGAGAGAACTGCTGATATACTCACGATCAATACTATCAAGGGGCTCTATCGGGTTAAGCGCCTGCCCTTTCGAGTGTCAGCAGCTCCAGCCATTTTTCAGCGGTGCATTGAAACAACGTTGGCGGGACTACCCGGAGTCAGTGCCTACCTAGACGATATCATCGTCACGGGCGCCACACCGAAAGAACACACGCAACGTCTAGACGCCGTCCTGACACGGCTCCAAGAGGTTGGCCTACGTGTTCAGAAGACCAAGTGTCGTTTCGGCGTTGCAGAGGTGACCTACTTGGGACACAGAATCAACGCAGCAGGGGTTCATGCCACAGGCGACAAGCTAAAGGCAATCAAGGAATTGCCAGAGCCAACCTCCAAGGCCACTCTGCAGTCATTCCTTGGAATGCTGGCTTTCTACGATCGGTTCATGGAGAACAGGGCAACAGTGGCTTGTGACCTATACAAGCTGCTAGAGAAAAACGTACCATGGAGATGGGAGAAAGAGCACGCCGATGCCTTTAAAAGACTTAAAGAAATTTTGCTACGCGAGACAACTCTTGTCCACTATGATGAATCGAAGCCGCTTCTTTTGTCATGCGACGCTTCGCCATATGGCATTGGAGCTGTGCTTGCCCAAGTGGACCCAAACGGCACAGAAGCTCCCATCGCGTTCGCGTCGAGAACACTAGGTGAAGCTGAGAGTAACTACTCCCAGTTGGACCGAGAAGGGCTGGCAGTGGTCTTTGGAGCGGTCCACTTCCACCAATACATCGCTGGACGCAAAGTGGTCATCGCCACTGACCACCAACCTTTACTTGGGATCCTAGGTTCCCAGAAACCGGTACCCCAGGTTCTGTCTCCCAGAATGCGACGCTGGTGTGTCAAGCTCTCAGCTTACGACTACCAGCTGGTCTACAGACCAGGAAAAAGCACCAAAACGCGGATGCGTTAAGCCGCTTACCTTTGCCTGAGAGCGAGGACGAACCATGCCCTCCAGGAGACGTTCTCATGATTGAGACGCCGATGGATACACCGCTCACAGCCGAGCGGATCGCAGAAATGACAGAAGCCGATCCAGTACTGTCACGTGTCTTTCAAGCTGTGCAGCAAGGAAATCTCCATCAGCTAAAGGAAGCAACGTTCCAGCCCTTTCTGAAGAAGTACACCGAGCTGTCCACCCAGCGAGGATGTTTGATCTGGGGCTCAAGGGTGGTTATACCAGAGGCCGCACGTGCTGACGCAATGAAGCTGCTGCACGCAGGACACAAAGGAATTGTAGCCATGAAGATGACAGCCCGTAGTCACCTGTGGTGGCCAGCCATCGACAAGGAAATTGAGAAGGCGGTAAAAAGCTGCGCTGCCTGTCTGGAGTCGAGACCGGTTCCCAACAAGGCTCCCCTTCCAACGTGGGATCATCCATCCAAGCCCTGGGACACAATTCATCTGGACTTCGCGGGTCCCTTGGAAGGGCAGATGTTCCTAGTCGTCGTAGACGCCTTTACAAAGTGGCTGGAAGTGCGCTATATGACAACGGCCACGACCGCAGGAGTTATCAGAGAGCTGAGGGCTCTGTTTGCGACTTTCGGACTGCCTCGAAAGATCGTGTCCGACAACGGAACAGTTTTTGTTTCAAAGGAAATGATGGATTTTTATCATAACAATGGAATACATGCAGTGACGAGCGCACCATATCATCCTGCGACGAATGGCCAAGCTGAGCGGATGGTATATGAACTCAAGCAAGGGCTAGCAAAGGACAAGAAGGGACTTTTGTCGTTGCGAATAGCGAGGCTACTCTACAAACAACACACGACAGTTTCTAACTCGACCGGGAAGACACCCGCTTTTATGATGTTTGGACGAGAGCTCGCAACAAACATCAGCCGACTGATGCCCTCTCCAGAGAGTGAAAAGAAACAAGTGGATGAAAAGTTGCCGGCATCCAGAGTTTTCAAGGAGGGACAACATGTGGTTGTCCTTAATTTCAGAGGGACTCCCAAGTGGGTACATGGCAGATTGATAAGAGCACGAGCCCGAGCAGAGCGTTCGGACACTGCGATCTGAGAGACATTCCAGTGAACCCGCTGCCGCACAGGCTCCGTTTTTGGACCTATTAAATGAAGTACGTAACAGATCTTATGATTGAAGATAACATGGCGAGGTTGATGGCGGTCCAACCTATTTATTACTCTAGAAACGTGAGTGGACTCGGAGCATTTTTTGTCCAAATTAAAACTGGAGTTCGCAGCCTCGAGGCTCTCAGCATCAACGACATCAAGTATGGAGTGCTGCTCCTTACTGTGCTGCGTAAAGCCATACCAGCCAAGGTGGGACTTGAGTACAGCCGGAAGATAACCGCGCAATCACCAAACCAAAAGAACGGTCTACGGGATTTATTAAATCTCCTAAAATGCGAGGTAGAAAGCCGCGAAAGAATGCAACCAGTAGACGCAAAGAAAGAGCGGCAAACCGGCGAGCCTGCACATGGCGCAAAGGAGACGGAAAGTGAGATTACAGGGCAAGACCTATCTCATCCGCAGCAGCCTTGAATGCCGTGACCGGCGGGGGCGACAGAAGATGCGTGTTTTGCGCCTCTAGGGGTCACGACTCGAACGGGTGCCCTGCGCAGATGTCCGTCTCCGAGAAAAGTAAACTTCTGAAACGCGAAAACAGATGCTTCCGCTGCGCAAAATAGGGCCACAGATCTCGTGACTGCAGAACATCAAAATGGCTAAAATGTGGACGATGCGTGGGGAGACACTTGGCGAGCTTGTGTGACCCCCGACCTGATCAGGACCCGCGGTTCCACGAAAGAGGACTCGGCAGTGACGGGTGTAAAAGAGATCAATGGACAGCACGTGTCACAGTCTTCTCTCGGAACCAGAGACCGTCGTTTTGGAGGAGAGAAGACGCAGGTGCTCCTTCAGAGCGCACAGGCATGGGCAGAGTGGCCTGCAGAGGCGCACTCTCGTTAGGCTCCTCTTGACGGCGGCAGCCAGCGTACGTTCATCCAACGTGGCGTCTCCGAAAGGTCGCAGTTGAGGGTGCTCGGAGAGGAAGAGCTCCGGATATTCACCTTAGGTGACAAAGCAGCAGCGAAGCACATGAAGTGTCGACGGGTGGAACTCTGCTGCGGAGCCAGTACAACAGGCAGGAAATCCGCGTGGAGGCTCTTGAAGTCGCCTGCGACTGCGCGGATATCATGACAGCTCCATCGGAATCTGCAGTGTCCCACATGATGAACAAGGGAATGAACATCGCCGGCGCCTCTGGAGGGGCCCAGAATGAGGATGAAATTAGCCTCCTGATTGGAGCCGACTACTACTGGGCCATCGTCACAGGATCTGTTAAGCGTCTGAGCTCTACATTGATGGCCGTAAACACGACCTTCGGATGGACCCTGCAAGGCCAGGCGGGAACAACCAGATCAACGGCGATATCTTCCTCGGCTACAAACGTGATGAGGGTAATTTTGACAGAGAAAACAGAGAAAGAAATATCCGCACAACTCCGGTCGTTCTGAGAGCTCGAACACCTTGTAATCAAAGACGTCCAAGCCACAGCATGCCACCAAGACGCCGCACTTCAGCACCACAAAGAAACCGCCAAGTTCGAAGACGGACGCTACCAAGTGGCGCTCCCGTGGAAGCCAGCGGCCGAAAAGCTAACAGACAACTTGGAATCGCGACAAGGCGTCTCCGATCGCAGACCAACCGCTTTCAAAAGAAAGAGCAGTTGATAAAAGAATAAGATGCCTGCGTTCAAGACTACATAGCTAAGGGCTACGCCGAACCAGTCGAAGAAAGCAACCGCCAAAAGGCTCGGTTTACTACATGCCCCACCAAGCAGTCGTACGGCACGAAAGTCAGACAACTAAGATGAGAGTGGTCTTCGACGCATCGTCCAGCCTGGCAGGTCGGCTCTTGCTAAACGACGTTCTAGAGAGCGGACCCAATTTGAACCCAGAATTGATCGACCTGCTGGTTAGGTTCCGTACTCACAACATCGCCGTTGTCGACGACATCGAAAAGGCGTTTTATTTGGTGTGACTAACGGAAGAGGACCGGGATGCCGTGCGCTTTCTCTGGTATGAGAAAGTTCCAAAGAACGGAGAAGAACGTCCGTCAATCATAGCCTACAGGATGACGCGCATACCATTCGGTGTCCCGTCCAGCCCATTTTGTTGACCGCGACATTGCAACACCACCAGGAGAGCGTACGGGAGCAGTACACGATGACGGCGGCGATAATGGGAAACAACCTGTACGTAGATGACCTGGTCACCGGAGCAGATAGCCTGCAAGAGGTGAGAGTGCTCCGCGAAGAAGCGACTGAACTGCTGGATCAGGCTGGAAGGAGGCTTCACAAGTGGATGTCAAACAACCTCGAGCTGGCAGAGACGCAGCGGGGAAACGAGACCAAACGATTCTACCGCGACCTCGGGCGCACGACAGCTCGGAAGGTCCTATAGGAGTCGGTGTGAATCCGGAAACAGACAGCTTCGAGTACCGGATAGACTCTCTGATCGATTTTGTCTCCTCAAGAACTGACAGCAAAAGGTTCGTGCTTCAGGTGTCTGCAAGAATATTTGGCCCCTTTGGATTTCTCGCGCCCATCACGACAAGTGTTAAGATCATGTTTCAAAGGCTGTGGGAGCTCGGGGTCGACTGGGACGACCCCTTACCTGAGCGGCCCTGAGAGCCGAATGGGACAACTGGTGCAGAGAACTTCCCGCAATCGGAAAGTGTCCTTCCCTAGGACGATCATCGAAAACTTCAGAAGCAACAAGACCAACAAGATGCTGCATGTCTTCTACGATGCAAGCCCCAAGGCATAGGGCGCCGTTGCGTACGTTACCACACACACTGCTGCACGAGAGGTGCACGTGGCTTTTAATATGGCCAAGTCAAGAGTGGCACCCCTTAAGCAGATCTCCCTGCCGAGACTGGAGCTGATGGGAGCTTTGAATGGTGCGCGGTTAAAAAAATACCTCACCAAGACGTAGCAGTAACTGGAAGACATACCCGCCTGCCTCTGGACGGAGACAACGGTGGCGCTGCACTGAATCAGGGAGACGGTAGACAAATGGAAGCCGTTTGTAGCAAATCGAGTGGAGGAGGTGCAGCGGCTGACCAACCCACATGAGTGGAATCACAGCCCTGGGGCTGAGAATCCAGCGGATCTTCTAACCCGAGGCGTTCTACCCTCAAACTGGTAGAGAGCGCGCTCTGGTAGAACGAACCCAAGGGCTGCAAAATCTGGAGTCGGAGTAGCCTACCATTAACGAGCAAACGCCCAGGGCCACTTAATATCAAGAGGAGAAAAAAAGAATGGCACTAATTATGGTGGCGGCACCTCCTACGACACCTCTCCTGCAAATGGAGGAACACAGCCGGCCAATGAAAGTGCTACGATTGAGTGCTTGGATCCGGCGCTTTGTGAACAACTGCAAAAACAGGAAGGCAAGAAGGGTAGGCCAGTTAACAGCCGAAAAGTTGACAGACGCTGAAAGATACTGGTTGGCCTGCACACAGAAAAAGGCGTATAGAGACGAAATCACAGCACTGCGCGCCGGAAAAGAACTGAAAGGAAACTCCGCCGTTTCACGTTTTGCGCCGTACCTCGATGACCACGGTCTGCTTAGGGTGGGAGGAAGACTGCAATTCAGGCACAACAATGACGAGACGAAGCATCCTATTATTCTTCCCTCCGACCATGCGTTCACCGCCCTTCTCATATCAAGGAAATACATTCGACTGTGGCACGCAGGAGCCCGAGACATGCTGGCGCAGCTGAGAGAGGTGTAGTGGATTGGTAAAGGGCGGGAAGTCATGAAGGTGATGGTTCACCCGTGCTTGGTTTGTCGCAAACAAAGTTGGAGGCCCGCATTGGAACCTGTGGCTCCTCTGCCAGCAAACAGGGTAAAAAGGATTGAACCCTTCGCTCTCACAGGCGTGGACTTCGCGAGACCCATGTTCAGCAGAGAGGTCAACGGCTCTAAGAAGACTTACGTAGCCCTGTTCAGCTGCGCCGTCACCCGTGCTGTTCATCTTGAATTGATGAGCGACCTCTCCGCAGCTGCGTTCCTGTTAGCATTTAAGCGGTTCGTTGCACGCAGAAGAATCAGCGCCGTGGTGTACTCCGATAATGCGCTGACATTCAAGCGAGCGGAGGAGGATCTGAAGGAGATGTCTCGCGCTATAAACTCGCCCGAGGTGCAGTGGTATTTCGCGAGCAATGGCATTCGTTGGAATTGTTAGCGGAAAACAAACAGCGCAGAGACAAGGACAGAGTAGAAGGCCATAGACACACACAGCGCCTTTCTACCGCCTTCTACTCTGTCCTTGTCCCTGCGCTGTTTGTTTTCCGCTAATATGAATGACCAACTAGCCCACTCGTCAACACTACTGAAATTCGTTGGAAGCACATCGTCCAAAGAGCAGGGTGGTGTGGAGGATTTTGGGAGTGTCTCGTACGATCAGTGATGGTGTGCTTGCGCAAAGTGCTAAGTCGCAGCAGTTTGACCTTCGAGGAACTCTCCACCGTCCTCGCCGAGATAGAGGCCGTGCTCAACTCGCGGCCATTAACTTTCCTGTACCCCGAGGCAGGTGAGCCAGAGCCACTATCACCTGCTCACTTCCTCGAAGGGCGAAAGCTCACGTGTCTTCCGCCGCATCGCCTATCAGCAGAGGCCCCTACAGGTGGAGCGAGTCGGACCAGGCTGGTGCGGCGTTGGAGGTGCCGCAGCGCAATCGTAGAGAGATTCTGGCGAAGGTGGTGCCGTGAATATTTGTTGGAGCTGAAATCGGCATACCTCGTCAGACCCATTCTCTCAAGCGGCATCAACGTGAGTGACCTGTGCCTGCTGAACGAGGACAGTCTCCGACGACGCTTGTGGAGAATCTGCCGTGTTAAAGATACATTCAGTGGGAGAGATGACAGGGTGCGGTCCTGCAGACTTGTGCTGCCCGGGGAGCTGAACTCAGGCGACCAGTTCAGTTGTTATACCCTCTAGAAGTTGGTAACGATGAGCTACCGCAATGGCTCATCCGGGGGAGATTGTTGTATTTTGTGTGTGTGTTGCTTTTAGAGTATGCATGCGCATTCGTTTCGTCTTCTGGTTGAGTTTCTCGGAAGCAACGGTCTTTCCTCGAGGGCTCCGGAAATTTATGACCCAGAGGGAACATTCCACCGTGCCACCCGCGAACGCGAACGGGCAGGCGACCAAGGACCCCCGTGTAAACAGCGCCAGCTGCGCTCCGGAGGGGCGGCTTCTCGTCACTAGACACCATGTACCCTCTTTCCCCTTCTCGCTCGTCTTTCTTCCCCGTAACGCCGTTCTGAAATAAACAGTTATTCTTGAGGTTTGAAAAGGTTCGCTTTGTGTCTGTCTCTCTGGAACAGCGGCTGGCTGATTCCGAACCACCTTGTAATGAAGTTAGCCGGCATTTAGTAACATCTCTTTACTATAACAAGAAACCCCTTAACGTACGCGAGCCCTTTATTTTCGCAAATTGTGAAGTTCGCGAAATAAAAGGGTGCAGAAAAAGTTCGGTTCCTAAGACTTTCAATGTGGCCTTTAAATTTGCGAAAATTTGTGGCCGCGATTATGTCCTCTTTGGCCAATTCAAGAAAAAATTAGGGGCCGCGAAGATAAGGGGTTTTACTGGATATCGGAAAAAAGAGGAGGTCACTTTTGTTCGTATGCAAGAGTAAAACCAACAACATGGTGTCATTTCTCGAATCGAACTCATTTTTCAGCCCATTTCAGCGCGGTTTTCGTAAACATTACTGGTGTGAAACGCAACTACTCTGTTTTCCCCATAACATAGCCTCAAGCCTCGATCATGGATCATCATTTGACTGCATTTTCCTCGACTTTGCAAAAACTTTTGATAAGGTACCACATCATTTATTACTTCTTAAAATCAGCACCCTAAATATAGACCCTAATAACCTAAAATGGCTTGAATGATTTTTATCAAACCGTACCCCATTTGTAACTGCGAACAACTGTGACTCATCTTTTTCTGTCGTAAAATCTGCTGTCCCTCAAGGTTCTGTTTTGGGTCCATTATTGTTTTTAATATTTACTAATGATCTTCCCGACTGCATTATCTCTTGCATAAAGTTTCTTGCTGACGACTGTTATTTTCCGCGAAATAATCAACCGATCTGATCATTATCTCCTTCGATCTAACCTTGACAACATTTCTAACTGGTGCAACAAACGGCTGATGTGCTTAAACATGAGCGAATGCAAAAGCATGACTATCTCACGCCTATCTAATCCCCTCAAATCTGCGACTACAAAATTAATGGTACCTCATTAGAGCATGTCACATCACACAAGTAGTTAGGAGTTGATATAACTTATAACCTCTCATGGCATACCCACGTCCACCACGGAATTAACAATGCAAATCGCACCCTCGGCTACTTGTGTCGTATATTTGCCCAAGTCTCTCTCAAGTTGCATTTATATTGGACACTCATCCACCCAAAGTTGGAATACGCATCAAGTCTATGGGACCCGGCTCAACGCACTCTCATGAATGCAATTGAATCTGTGCTGAATCCATCAGCGCGCTTTATTGTATCTAACTATTTTCGTCTTGCTAGCGTTTCTTTAATGAAATCTAATCTTGGCCTTCCTGATTTAATAATTCGAAGAAAAATTTCGCGACTCTCTCTCTTTCATAAAATTTTCTTTTAGAACCCATCTTTGACACAGGAACCTATTTCGTATCCTTCATACTTCTCATCCCGCCGGATCACCAGTTCAAAGTTGAGATTCATAACTGCAGCACAAATATGTTTTTTTTTTAATTCCGTCATCCCCAAAGCCAGGTCAGAGTGGAACCGGCTTCCCCTACCATTGCCTTCATTGAAGATTCGTCATCACTTAGATCAGCCATAACCCAATATTTTTTTTTATCCTGCAATTGTTTAATGTTTTTTACTGCATGTTGTGCGAGTGTTGATTTATTTAGTCCATATACCCACCTCCTCTGTAATGCCGCATGGGCTCTGAGGGTATTCAAAATAAAAAAAATAAATAAACAATCGTGGTGTCGTCAGTTTGTGAGCCTATCTGTGTCTATTGAATGATATGAATCTGACTTTAGTTCATTAAACACTTGTCGACCTGTAGGTTGTGGGATGTCGTATTCAACACTAACAGTATTTTTCATCTGAAGCAGGCAGCATGGACGCGTGCCGCAGCACAACAGAGTTCATTTGCAGGTTCTACCACACTTTTGCAGGAGGATGCACATTCAATCTGGAGAATCACAATTCAGTGGTCGACCTCAAGCGTGGACAAGATTTGCTCAACTTCTAAATACAGTTTGGCTAGAAATCAGGACTTTTCGACGAATGTACCTGCATGGTTGAAAGTGTCAGACAAGCCCTGTGAGCGCTTTATATTCTAGCCTCTCAGTCCTGAACACACCCACGCACCACATCTGTAGATGTTCGGAAAGGCGGGAGCAGTTCTTAGGAAAACGGTGGATGGCAGTACGCACACATTGTTGTTATCTTTATCAAAATTTTGTATTATGGTCAAAGGTGAACGGCATATTTGCAAAACATTTTTCTCAATTAAAAAATCGTGATACTAAAAATATGTAGTATAGCCAATGACAAAAAGAGAATGGCTGGGCGTCTTCCAGCAGGCGCTTGTAACTTTTTAGCCCCGCTTTGGAACGGATGTACTCACTCGAGGCTCATGAGACGCTGAAACATCATCGAAAGTAGCAGGCGGGCTGGTGGCGGTACAACTGAGACTTCTCCCTGCCTTTCTCATTCGGTCAATGAGCGTGAACTTCTATACTCTAACTCGGCTTAACCTGGACAGAGCTGAGGAGAATAAGCTTGGCGAGTGCCCTTACTGCATATGCATTTGTACGGTTGAGGCACTTTCTAAATCAAGTGTCTTGTGTATACTTGCCTTCAAAAACACATCATTCGGGGTGTTCAAAACGAATTCTAAGTAATATTTTTGTTTGTATTGTCCTATTACGCATCGACTCCTTCGACTAAATGAGGAGTCGACCCAGCCTGTTGAAAAATATAACGCCTGCCAGATAATTGTTTTGTCATTTAGTTAATATATCAGTATTCAGTTAGGTATCCCAAGTCGTTAGTCGTTGAGAGGCAGACTCTCTGTGAGTCAGTCATTTTTAACATTTGTAAAACTGCTTGTCAAATAACGGCACTGTCGAGGTCATATACTCAACTCGAACAATAGCTGGGCACAAGCTGGTCGCGTGGTTACAGGCGGCAAACATCCCGGTTTGAACGTCTGAGTACCTACCTCGCAATGTAGCTGAAGACTTGGCCAGGGCCTCGCACTCACAAATGTCTATACTTTGTATCTCTTTAAGCTGGACCACTTTTGATGCTACAAGTCCATTGCAGCAAAAACAGCTTGACACGTGATTATAAGCTCGACGTACCATGGCGTCCAACTACAAGGTCACATGGCTTGCTTTCTGCACTGAATTCGCAAGGATGGCTTGAAGCTTCTAGCAGTGGTTAACTTTAAGCTGAGATAGTTTGGAATAATGCTGCCGGTTTTTAGTGTTGCCCGGCACAGTTAACAATTTGGTGATATAGTGCTGCATTGCAAAGTCGGCGCATTCATGACAGAATCACCAAATGAATGCATGCTAGCTATTAAGCTCTTCGTTCTGCAGAGAAATGAAATGCACTTGACTTCCAATTGCCGCGGCTTCTGGAACTTTATGGTATGAAGAACCTTCATGGCTGCAAGCTCTGACCGGACCTTGTTCTGTGGTCTGCGCAGGGCTCTTGCAGGAAGTCACCTCGAGAGCCTCACCAGAGTTTCCTGTCCGTGGTCGTCTCTAAATTTTTCTGGTGTAGGTATTCATCCTTGCTTGTCCTTCCATTAATGGTACTTGGGCGTATTCTTTTCATTGTCACCAATATGCCTCAGAATTAGTTAAGCACACGAATAGACACTGTACAACTCTATCCCTAGATATTTTAGTCAAGACATACTTTTCTTTGCCAAAGTTACAGATTTTTTTTTATGAAGGTTGGTCTTCTTTTTATTTTACAAATTTCTTTCGAGTCATCGATCGGGCGACACTACAAACGTTAATGCCAGTGGCGAAGACAAGTTCACTACTCAAACATGTTCTCAACTGGTTGCAAGAACTTGGGTCGTGAAAATAAATATCGTAAAACATGCTTCCAGCACTTGCTCTGCAGCACGAAAAAAACTTCTACATAGGACGTACCCTGTTTTTCAGACTGCATGCTCATTCTGCAGGTCTGCCTGCCATAGATGTCGTGCTACCGGAGAGCAGGCGAAATTCGATTGTTGGTTTTGCCATTTTTTTAGCAGTTGTCTTAATAAGTGTCTTGTAAATTTAGAGATTTTCTTAAAAAGCAAGCCGGGAAGAATATTTAGTTTGATTAGGTAGGCTGGAAATAATGATTGAGTACCCTTTAGTCGGTAAAACTCGATACTGTGTGTCATCTGTTAGTGCCAAGACGAAATCGGCGCTTTTTGACATTTTGGTTAGAGTAGTACTCATTTTTATTGGTTAGCCTCTTGGTTCGCCAACTAAAATCTTCTGTTCAGACACCTGCCTTCTGCTGGCACACTATGCCCTCATGCTCAGTGAGTGTATCAACTGGAGTTGTATCCCCACTCGACACTCGTTGAGCATGAGGGTTGGAAAATCTTACCATTGCAGTAGTAGTGTTTTATAGTCTTTACAGTTGAATGTGAATATTCGACAGAAATCTCTCAGGTTAGAGCAAAACAGGGTTAAACAAAACCGTTTGATCATTTGCCTTAATTAGGTACCCATCATTTCAATGCCTACATGGCCTTGTCCTCAAGGGAGACTATGGCTGTGGCAGTGAAGGAACAGTTTTTTCTATAAGTACAAGTACAAAGTATAAGAATAAAACGATCTATGTGCTGATCACTCAAGAATATGGTCATTCATTGTAATGTATCTACTGCCAAGTACTTGAGTTTGATTTGTTTTTATTTTCAGCTACTTGGGCGCCGCAATGATCTGGAGGTCCTAGTGATCACAAGACTTGGACTCAATCTTCTTCTGTGGTCTGGCCAGGACCATGGAGGAGGTAATCCCAGCAACACGAGCATCGCAGCATCTCCCTGCCAGTGACTTTTGATTAGCGTCGTGACAGGGAGTCCTCGTGCCACCTGGTGTTAGGTATGCCACTCGACACTAAGCATTCTTCTGACCTATCCCTTAACGTGAAACAGCAAAAGCACTATTAAGCCTAAAATGCAAGAGGCATATTCAAATCTTGGATTGGATGGAGTTCCAATTACAAAAAGGAGTCTTCAGACATAATTAACCTATGAACCATGTGAAGCCCGCAGATGTAGGTTTGACGGTGTCACACAAATAACTTCCCGCAGATGGCATCGCTCCTGCTAGACCCCAACAAAGTCTTAAAATAATCATTGTGTTACGTTGCTGTCATCAATCTTATGTACCTATCGCACCCAGTAGTCGGGAGATGTGAAGTATATAAAAACAGGAACTTGCACATTGTCAGCTACTGCAAAAATTGATATAGTGAATAGAGCATAGCTCGTTCAACTTAAGAAAGCAATTCAGTGCAGGCCTAGTTTTAAGGTTCATGGATGTGTAATTGCTCTTCTATAATTAAGTGAAGACTGCTAAATTTGTGGCACACTACACATTTTCTGTTAGTGTTAAAAATGTGTGTATAAATTTCTTAAACAGCTCGCACCAAGTTATTTTCTTGAAATACATTGGTTCATGGAAATTAATATATGGATGATTGTAGACAGTAATGGCGAGACCAATCTTTAATGTCAAGTGTTCCACTTATTCAGAGTTGGTTGAGCCTGTAAATATTGTAGGTCGCAAATTAAAGTGTTAGGCTACGCAATGGGCACAGTCATCCGTAAGGACTAGCTCTACCTAGGGGAACTTTATATTCTTACTACAACAAGATGGTTTTGCAAAACTAAGTATTTCGTTTAATGAACTCCTGCCCTAACCTTGTCTCCAGAAAGTTTTCATATTCTTTACGATGCTGAGATAAGATTCTGGAAAAAGTGTTTTTGAGAACTACCCTAGATATTTCCATTTCATCAACTTTATCGCAGAGCATTCGAGAGAGCCAAACCCTGTATTATACAGCAGGGAACTCACCAAATGGCGCGGCTGACAGTTTGTTTCGAATCTATAAGAAACAGACCGCACGGTAACAGTAATAATGACACGCCAATTGCTTATGTAATGCTCATTGTCGCAGATCAAACTACTTTTTTCGTCTACACTCATTTTCGGTAGACTCATTCACCGAACTCCCTCCCCAGACTGCAGCGCTTGGTTCTTCGAAGTAATTTGCATGAATATAAATGCAACAGGTCTCTTTGAGTGTGCATCTAGCATATATTCCTTCATATTGAATGTGTTAACTGTATTCAAGACCATATCCATAAATGTAATCCGCATTCTACCTAAACATTCTTATATTGATATTTGAGTTTTAGGCAGTACTTTTCTTGAAATCTGTGCTTATTGAGCCGTACTCAAGCCCATACATCTCGTCTTTCACTATAAGATCAATATATAGAAGTGTTGAAGCCGAGTGAGAATTCAAGCTACTAAATATGTCGTGTGAGTTAAGAACCACGAAAAAGCTCTCTAGACGAAATTTTGTTAAAGCGGGCTGTATGGGTATGAGAATAGCACATGCCATGCTAAAAAATGCAAACTCTTTGAGGTGTGCAAGGATGAGAGTGCTGCGCCATTTCTGATATGTCACCAAAATCAGTGTCGTACAGTCTTCCTTATGGATATTTAAACTGTCCAAGTTCAAAGCCTAAACGTTTTATTCGAGAGCATTCCTCACTACCAATGTATTTAGAAATCTGAGCCACGGACTGATGCAAGACTATGTGGCAAACATTCATTTTGATGTACATTATGCTTTACAAGGTCTAGGTCTGCATTGATTTATGGCATTCATGTTGAAACTGGGAGGGGCTCTCTGGGTATGAATAAAGAGATAAACATTTCTTGAATTCAAAATATTTGAGAACGGACAAAACGAATGATATTAAAGCGGTATCTTGAATTTTCTATTCTTTTAGTCTTATCTGTAACTATCACTTTATTTCATGTGAGGCATTTAGTTTCTTAGGCTGCAGCTGCATAGGTGCCAGTTTCGCGGCGTCGCCATCGGCATAACTGCCCCGCTAAACTGGGCAGGAAATTGATATTAATGTAGAGGTCATTTGATATTAATTTTCCAGCTAAATATAGTGTGAGAAACTATTTGTTTCTGGCTGACGTGACACAAAGTTACGTGACATCACTTTTCCCGCGCCATTTAGCGGGAAAACTGAATTGGTGTTGATGTCACGTGACATCAATTTCCCTGCTAAATTTAGTGAGATAATTGTTGTTGCTAAATTTAGGGAACTTTCCCACTAAATGGGAGGGAGCAGAAGAGGAGGACGGGAGGGGCAGGAGCGGCATACCCTCCCACAATCCTCCTCCTCAAGAGCTGTAATTTCGCATTACAGATGAAGTGTAAACATCTTTCATTTTTCATTTCATGTTTATTCAATTTTTATGTCGCAGGTGCGCTCGCAACACAAATCTCGGTTGTGCGGATCCTCTATCCACAAGTTAAGAACTCCTGAGCGGCAAGAGTGGGAGTTTGGTCTGACAGCTGAAGGGACACCTTTGTTCAGTATTGAATTTATAATTATCATCCTTTGAGCAATGTTGAGCTTTGCTGCATGTAATTCCTCTAGAAATAAATACTTACTACCAAATTTATCACGTCACTACATTTCGCCACTGCTATTAGTGCTCCTCGAGGGCCTCAGACAAGAGCATATTTGTTTGCAAACATCATGCTTGTTTCAAACCAATTGCTGATGTAGAGACTCTCGACATCCAGCATTCCAATGGAACGCTGGATGTCTGCAAGTCTCTTTTGAAGCATGGAAGCGGGAAGGAACCATACAGTCGTATCGTGTTAGGGGACATGCTACAGGGTGTTCTTTCTATGCTTTACAGATTTGTTGAAAAAAAAGCCGTAAAAGCTACAATTACGCGGTCTGTGCACGTGAGTTATATGGCCATGGGGGCATGGTATAGAGGAGCTAATTGTAATGATGAGTCGGAATATTAAAGGGAAGTGCATGAGTTCTTTCAGAAAACTAGATGGGGGTTGATTCTAGTGTAGTTTTATCCCATGAATATGAATATCACGTTCGTTTTCCCCAAAGATATAACTAAACGTGAGAAAACACAAAAACATCCGACCAGTTGTCAAGCATGTGTCGCTTGAGGGCGCGCGGCTTTCTAGGTTTATTCTCCCGCACTGGCATCAGTCGTGACGTTTTAGAGCGCAGCTCTTAGGCGCCCATTACCGGCTTGAGCGCCGTCGCCGTCGTGCGTAACCGCGCGAGTGCATCATGGGAAATATCCCATAATGCACAGCGCGGAAAGGAGGAAGGAGGGAGGAGGATTGGGAGGAGGAAGAGGAAGAGGGAGGAGGAAGGAAGAGGGAGGAGGAGGGGAGGTGGAAGAAGGGGGGAGAGGATGAGGGGGAGGGAGGGAGGCGGGAGGAGTAGGTGTAGGGAGGGAGAAGGAATCGGAGGAGGGGAGGGAGAAAGAAGGGGAGGAGGAAGGAGGAGGGGGAGGAGGTGGAGGAGAAAGAGAGGGAGTAGGAGGAGGGAGGATAAAGGAGGAGGGAGGAGGAGGGAAAAGGAGGAGGGAGGAGGAGTATTTGGTAAGATGAGGAGTTGAAAAGGAGGGAGGAGGAGTTTACCCTCCCCTCAGTACCCTTCCCCTCCTCCTCGTCAAGAGCTGCACTCTAGTTCGGCATTAAAGGGAGTTGTAAACGGCTTTTAGTTTTTCCCCCCTTTTAAAAAATAGCGTGTGCGTGCATAGCTTTGATTGGCGCTGAAGATGCGTGAATGCATAGAGTATTTCGAAAGCTCCTTTTGTGACGTCACTCTCTAGGAAAGAGTGCCTCCAGCGATACTTTAAAAATAATTCTATGCAGCCTCGAATCAGCCAAATTACCAAATAATTTTGATATTTGAGATTCTGGAGGTCAAATGAAGAAGATTTAAAAGTGTTTCCTCAAATACAACACCGCATCAGCCTCTCTTTAAGTATAGTACGTTCCTGAAATTTTTAATCAGTGAAAATAGACCCATGGTTCTAATTAGAAACTTGCTTAGCATCATCGAAAATAACACTAAATCAAAACATTTTGTGAAGATATAAGACAGGAGCAGCATTTTACTGCGTTCAAAAAAAAAAGCTCAATTTGGACGCGTTCCCAGACTTCGGTTCCTTATCAATGTGCATCTTTGCGCCCGGAATCCTGCTGCCCGGTGGCCGCAGTGCAAAGCCGCCCCCTCGCCTCCCTCGTAGGGTGGAGAGGAAGCAGGGCGCACGTTTGTTGCGCGTCTAAGCCCCTGGGAAACAGGACCGTGGCGCAGAGATGCGCTCCGATAAGAAACCGAAAGCTAGAAACGCATCCAAATGAAGCGTTTTTACAGAACGCGTAAAATGCTACCCTTGCGTTATAGCCTTCTAAAAAGAGTTGATTTAATGGTCTTGATACTCTTGCATGTTTTTAATTGCAACCATGTGTTCATTTTCAGTAATTAAAAGTTTAATTAACAAATTGTACTTAATTATCCGACTGATCGTTACGATTAGGCCCCTATGACTACGTTCCCCTGCTCGTATAGCTAACCTGCACGAACCACAGAAGTGTAGCTTACACTACCATTTTCAAACAAATATGTAAAGCTTAAAAAAATCGGCCTCTATAACAGTGAAAAGGCGATACCAGCATGGTGGAGCCATATGGCTCAACCATGCTGGTATCGCATTTTTGCTGGTATAGGATGTCCCATATTACGTTATGTTTGAATGGTTCCGTCCGCCTACATGCTTCCGTGCGCCTAATTCGGTTCCGTCAATATTCCAGTCCGCTGGTATAGGATGTCCCCATAATACGACACGCTGGTATGGTTCCAATCCCGTTCCGACTTAATCCACTATGCTGCAGCCGCCTTTTCGATGGTATATGATGTCCCATATTACGGTTACGCTTCCATGAGGATTCTTCCAAAATCTTTCTGACATCAAGATTTTCCAACAGGGTTAACTAATTTCGTCCCCAACATTGTTGTCTATAGAGCGGGGTATTCGTATTAACGGGGTTTCGTAGTAACGAGACAAGACGTATTCGGCACATGGCATTATAAAATGCCAGAATAGTCGGAACCAGTGGCGTCACAAGGGGGCGGGGGGGGGCGGGGGGGCGGCGGGGGGGCGGACCGCACCCGGGTGCGGGGCTCAGGGGGTGTCGCGGCGGGGAGACGGGGGGAAGGGGAGTCGCGGAGGGCCACGCGAGAGCGGGGGGGGAGTCGCGGCGGGCTACCACCCCGGGTGCCGCTGACCCTCGTGACGCCACTGGTCGGAACAACTGCAATTTCTGTCGGATTAGGTCGATTGAGATGTTACGTTTCTGTAGTCCAACGTGATGCACTCGTACTTCCAGAGATCACAAAATACAGTCCCCGACAGCTCAAGAAACGCAAGGCGTTGCTTGTTATCACCGCACTTCTGGCTTCGCTGTTTGACCTCTGATCGGCTAACGCCAATAAATAAAGTCATCGTCGGCTGTGGAGCAATAAGATCGGGCTGGACATGCCCTAAGATTCGTATGCTTAAAATACGCCGGACATGGGAGTGCCGATCATCTTATTACGTCTCCAATGAGCTGAAGGACAAGTTTCAATACAATGACCGCGAAGACATCTCCTACCTGGCTTTTTAACTTGCCAGGGACTAGACACTTATTTTTCACTTTCGCCTTTCCCTACAAAATAGGAGAGCCATTATTTATTTATGATCTTATTTCATGTATTCCAGGCACTGCGCTTAGTTATACGCATTCACGCCTTCATAATTTCAAACCTAAACTATAAGAAACGACAAAGATGATATGGAAGTTTTCTTTGATTGAATTTAGTCGTTTATTTTATATTTGCCAAAGTAGGTTAAACAAAGTAATTATTTCACTAACACTCATTCAGTGTTTTGTTCCGTTTCGTATAGACATCGTCAGTCATCTTCTCATTTAGACTGAAACAGTCACCGGTAGCGAGAAGTGTACGCATTGTACTCAAGTGTCCTAAACAGTAAAGCAATCATTTAAGCCTCTCATCGAACTGGCGTACAACTGAAACCGCGTTAAAACAACGTCCAATACCCGTTGTAGTACGCTTACCATCCAGGAAATTGCCCCTTCAATTGCATTCCGTCCTCCAAGTATTCTTACACATGCGATACGGTACGACTGGCCCTCCTATACAAATTGCGCATAGGCGAGTCTTCTGTGGTAGCGCATATGCAGTTCGTACCCGAAGGCCCATCGTGCCGTATCGGACTTGCAAAAACAGTCTCCTTAAAATTCCTATTTAAGCACCGTTTACACACTTGCAACCGAGTATAGAGTCGGAGAGAGACAAGACCGGTCCTTATCCGGATTGTCTCTTTTACAACTCTCTTCATGTTATCTACCTCTTGGTGCACTCTTTCTGCTCTTGACCAATGTGCACAACAATTATTGAATTTGTCCACGTGTTTAGCTAAATCCGCATTTGCAGCATGATTCTTTATGTTTCTTTTGCGTTGCGCTAAGCGCCGTTCACACACGTGCAACCGCGTACGACCGGAGAGAGACAAGACCGGTTTTAAACCTGTTAAGACGTCTTAGAGCCGTATGCGCTGCTCCGGGAGGCTGGTCCAAAGACGTTGCAAGAGGCCTAAAAACCGGGCTTGTCTCTCTTGGTCGGTACTATGTTACAAGTGTAGAACCAACGTTTAGGACCAGCTTCGCAGCAGCGCATCTGGTCCTAAGACATCGCAAGAGGATTAAAAACCGGTCTTGTCTCTCTCGGTTTTACTCGGTTGCAAGTGTGTGAACGGCGTGCAACTCGCAACCGACGGTTGCCTGCGGACTAAGTGTGCTGAACGCAAATATCACTCGCCGATCAACACTCGCGTGGAGAGTGCCTTGATACACACACGCGCTTTCGCTTGAGTGGTGACATCTCGGGCATTTTCCACCCAATCGTTTTTTTATGTATTTTGAAGGGCGCGCAATACGGTGTCCACTCAGCTCGAGCGCATAGCTTTGGCTAATGCATCGACGCCATTTACCACCTAAGTCACGCACCGAGTGCGCGAGAGCGTCACGCACTGGCACATTCAGGGCAACAATGAATGTCTTTACCCTGAGACAGACAGATATATTGTCACGAATGACAAGTGATGAGGCGATAATAACTGAAGAAACCAAACGTTTAATGGGGCGAACTTGTGCCGAAAAGTAAAAAGAAAACAGATGATAATAACAGAGCGTCGCGGGCGTCGAAAGCAGCGAACAGCAGGATCGAACGCTGAGGTGAAACTGACTTCGGTTCACCACGCGAAACCCCTTATGTACACGCGTGGGCTTCTGGGATAATCGGCGTAGAAAGTTCGACGCGTAGAACATCGCACCTCGAACAACCACTCTTCAGGTCCATCGACGAAAAGTTTCGGGAGTGGCGCAGTCGGTCAAACGTATCGTCGATGCGTGGGCGCGGATAGACGTCATTCTTCGTCACAGCGTTCAGTCGACGATAGTCCACGCAGAACCGCAAGGTTCCGTCCTTCTTCTTTACAAGGACAACTGGGGACGCCCATGGACTTCTTGAGGGTTGAATGATGTCGTCGTCGAGCATTTCCTGGACTTGATCTTGAATCACCTTCCTTTCCTTTAAGTAGACTCGATACGGTGACTGATGGACAGGGAGCGCGTCGTCGTGGGTAACAATGCGATATTTCGCCATTGGGGTTTGGCGAACTTTCGACGATGTGGTAAAACCGTCAGTGTATTCGGCGAGGAGATCAACCAGTTGCCGGCGCTTAGGACCTGGAAGTTCGCGGTCAATGAATAACTACAGCGGCGACGTGCGTTTCTGTTGTGGCAGCGAGGTTTTCTCAGAGATTTCGGTGACCACGGCTGGCGTCTGAAGCTCCTCGATGTGGCCTACGGTGGTACCCTTCGTCAGGTGTTGCGGCTCCTCTCGAAAAGTTGTCACGAGAACAGTTGTACGTCCTTCTTGGAGATCCGTTACGCCTCGTGCGACGCCAATTCCTTTTTCAAGAAGCAGTTGGATGCTGCCTTTCAGAAGAGCTTCACCGTGCATGGCTGCGTCGGTTATGACGGTGACAAAAACACTCGACCGTGGCGGTAAGCTCACATAGTCGGCGATAACTCGGATCGCGGTTGGCGTCGTGTTGGTCTCCACCGACGGTAAAACAAGCTTTCGCAGCGGCAGCTGGCTTGCCCCGAGGTCGATGACGGCGCCATACTCGCAGAGAAAGTCCATTCCGAGTATAACGTCCCTCCAACAGTCCTGCAGAGCGACGAAATTCACAGGCCACGTCTCACCGTTGATCTCGACGCGAGCAGTGCATCTCCCGACCGGTGTGATGAGGTGCCCTCCGGCGGTTCGTATTTGAGGTCCATCCCACGGCGTCGTGACTTTTCAAAGGCGGCGGGAAAGCCTCCCACTCAAGACTAAGTATCTGCTCCGGTGTGCACGAGTGCTGATGCGTCGTAACCGTCGATAACGACGTTTAGGTTGTTGGACACCGTTACAGGAGCGTTGTTTCGGTCTCTGGTAGCGTTCGAGTGGGGGCCCTCCGACGTTCGTGGAGGATCTTTGCGTCGGTCGTCTTCGGCAACCCCACCTCCAGGGGTTGCCGCGCCTAGTTTCTCCGGCGTGGAGCGAGGGGTGACAGGCTTTCACGTCGGGGTCGGTGCATCGGCGAAGCTGGACGCCGTGGCGACGGTGACCGGGACACTCGACGGTACGCAGGCTCGGGAAACTGAGGTCGTCGCAGGTACTCGTCGATCTCCGAGGGCGTTCACCATAACGGGGTCACGGATCGTTCGGGTGGAACCCGCGCAGCTCGAGTCGTCGGTATGGACATCGGCGGTACACGTGATCAGCTTTCCCGCAGTGGTAGCACAGCGGGCGTCGGTCGGCCGTCCTCCAGACGTCTGTCTTCCTCGGCGGAAGTTCCTCTGGGCGAACGTGCGCCTGATCTCCCTGTCGTCGGGGGTACTGCGGCGTTGGGGCGTCTCTTCGGGGTGGCGCCGTGGCTTGGCAGAGAGCTTGCGGCGGTCGTCGGGCCATGGCGGCGTAGCTCAACGTTGGTTCCACTGGTGCCACCGTGGTGACGGGAACCTCTGGTTGGAGCGCCTGACGTACTTCTTCTCGGGCAGCCTCGGCGATGGAAAGGGCTGGTGGATGGCTGGTGGTAGCAGCAACTTTGCAGTTCCTCGCGGACGACATCCCGGATAATTTCCCGGATGTCCGGTGTACCCGGAGTGTTTTCGTTGTTAAGAAGCGCGGGTGAAGTGACGCCTGGATGACGCTGGTAGTGGGAAGCGTGCGCTTGGAGGGCGCGCTCGAGGTTGGTTGACTCGGTGACGAAGGCGTCAATGGTTGCCGGCGGGTTGCGGACGAGGCCTCTGAAGATATCGTCTCTCACCCCGCGCATGAGGACCCATAGCTTCTTCTCTTCTGTAGCCCGAGGGTCGGCGCGGGCACTCAATCGCAGAACGTCCTCTACGAAGCCGGTGACGCTCTCGTTGGGGCCCTGGCTTCGCTTCGCAGCAGGTCTTCGGCTATCTCTCGGCGGTGGTGGTTGATGAAAGTAGCCTTCAGATCGGTCTTGAAGATGTCCCACGACGTCAAAGAGGACTCATGGTTCTCGTACCAGTGCTTGGCGATCCCCTCGAGCGAAAAATAGACGTTGTGTAGGCACTGCTCGTCGGTCCAGCCATTGTGGCGGGCAACGCGTTCATACTTGTCAATCCTGTCTTCGACGTCTTCGTAGCTTTCGCTTAGGAAGCGGTGTAGGCGTCCGTGGAGCGACGGGCAGGACGACGATGGGCGGGTTGGTCATCGTCGGGATGTTCTTCTTCGGCTCCTGCAGCAGGGGTCCGGATCCCGGGAGCTGGAGTGAACCCGCACCTCCACCAAAATGTCACGAATGACAAGTGATGAGGGGATGATAACTGAAAAAACTAAACGTTTAATGGGGCGAACTTGTGCCCGAAAGTAAAAAAACAGAAGATAAAATCAGCAGAACCCATCCTTTGGGAATGATTATCTACGTTAATGCGAATAGCATCAAACGGTGCGGAGTTATGCGCGTTCGTCAGGTGGCCGGCACAC
Source organism: Ixodes ricinus (assembly GCA_037355805.1). NCBI lineage: Eukaryota > Metazoa > Arthropoda > Arachnida > Ixodida > Ixodidae > Ixodes > Ixodes ricinus. Next base: position 136,602 of record JAZHYW010052969.1, on the reverse strand, counting down.
TCTAGATACGCCAGCCCACTCTTGAGGCGATTCTAAATTTGTTGACACTTTCACAGCCCTGCGCACGATCTCCGCAGCCCAGCACGTGCGTTTGTGTCACTTAGGAAGGCGAGCAAAGCACGCGCCATACGCACAAACACTCAAAATGGTACCGACCAGACTTTCTGGCGTCTCAGCTAGTCTCAACCAACGGTACTCTAAACGGTCGTTTATATCTTTACCATTGGACGCGCTTACAGCGCTGTCACAGCTACCGGTGCGCGCGCGTTCCATGCACGAGGGCTCATTCCGCTCTCGTGAGGCTGAGCTAGAGGTCTCCCGAGCGCGGGAGAGGGTAAGCTAGAGGGAGAGGGTGAGCGCGGGAGAGGGTGAGCTAGCCCTCGTGCATGGAACGCGCGCGCACCGGTAGCTGTGACAGCGCTGCAAAGCGCGTCCTATGGTAAAGATATAAACAAATGTTTAGAGTGCGGTGAACGACTGCCTTGATAGCTCTGTGGTTAGCGCGTCTGCCTGCTGATCAAAGGGTCAACGGTTCGAATCCCAGCCGGCGCCGGTCTTTTTTATTTATTTATCGACCCGCGGCGTAAGAGGTTAGATAGCCAGATAGATAGATAGATAGATAGATACATAGACGAAAAGTGCGTGAAGTATCCAAAGAATGCTATTCGCATTAATAACAGAGCGTCGCGGGCGTGGAAAGCGGCGAAGCAGCAGGATCGAACGCTGAGGCGAAACTGACTTCGGTTCACCACGCGAAACCACTTATGTACACGCGTGGGCTTCTGGAATAATCGGCGTAGAAAGTTCGAGGCGTAGAACATTCGCACCTCGAACAAGCAAGGTGGCTCTCGAATTCACTAGAACATCACATCAAAGCGATCACAGCGTCAACAAAAATGTGTAGGCGCGGCCAGGAATCGAACCCTGGCCTATTGCGTGAAAGACAAGCGCGATAACCTTTATGCCACGGGCGCGCTGCCTACTTGGTCAGCTGCGCCCGCGGCATTATAGGCACCCTAGTCGCGTGCTACTGCGGGTGACCGTCGGCGGCAATACTTAAGGCCGGTTCTCACATGCAGCGAAGCGCCGATGTAGCGCTGCTTCTGCGTCCTCGGCTACTTATTGTCTGCCATGTGAAACAGTTTTGACGGCGCGATACATAGCTGGGGAACGCTCCCAGCAGCCCGCGCTTAGCGCGAGGTCAGCGCTATGCTTGTAACGCTCCGCTGCATGTGTGAACAGGCCTTTAGCTCAGTTGTTTGCGCTCTCGTTCGTCACCTACGTGTGGCGCATTCCACTTCCCGTGCTCGAACGAGACGGACGTGTTATCATGAGCTCCGTCGGAGCGGTGAAAACGGCTGCGTCAGGCAGTGGCACTACTGTTAATGCTGCAACTGATGATTATTAGGTTATCCTTCTCCAGCCGCCCGCCGAATACGTTGTAACAAATACTATGTTTCTTCACTGCAACGCAAAAGGCCGTCCTTACCAAGTGCACGACTTCCCAGAAGAACTAGAAAGGCTCGACGTAACGAAGGACCTGGCTTCTGCCGGTCCTCATCAGATGAACCACGTCTGGAGTTTAAGGATGCACTCCCTCGCAGTGAAGCAACGACTGGTCGACGCCAAGGAGCTGACCATCAAGGGGGGGGGGGGCGGTGCCTAGTCATCGACCCGGCGAACATGGCGGTGAAGGTGAAACTTCACTGGGTCCCGTACGACGTGCCCAACGGCCAGGTAAAGAAAGAGCTGGAGCGCTATGGCAAGGTCTCCGAGATTACCAGGGAGCTCTTCCGGGAGAAGGGGTTTGAAGCTGTCGAATCTAACACCAGAAATGTGCGTCTGACCCTCAAGGAAGGCTACACTACCGACAGCCTCCCCCACGAAATTCGCCTGGAGAGGTGTAAGGTGCTCGTTGTTGTGCCAGGACGCGCTCCGCTTTGCCTGCGCTGCCGTCGTACGGGCTACATCTGCCGGGACTGCAGTGTCCCACGATGCTTCGACTGCCATCGCTTTGGCCATGAGGCCGACGACTGTGTCAAGACCTACGCGTCGATTGCCCGCGACCGCAAGATGGACGACGAGTTAAGGCCCATACGCACATTCGCGTTTGAGCGCGGTGCGTTCCCTAGCGGCAAGTGGACGCTTTGCGTTGCGAAGAGCGCTTGCGCCAAACTTGTACGCACAGTTGCGTCGACACACAGCCAACCGCAGTCAAGAGCCAATAAGAACGCGTTATTGTTGCTAGGGGCTCACCAATAGTAAGCGAAATCCAAGGCAACATGGCGGCGCACAGCCACAGCGTCGAAGTGTTCGATCTTGGGACAATCCCGCTGGCTTCCCCGACGTTTTGTCAAGCTTGAACCATCGCAGCCTTGGAAAATACGCTCCCCCCCCCCCGCTTCCCAAAACGAAAAAGCAAGTTCTGCGAGCGGAGAACCGGATACGTCTCGCCGAGTCGGCCGAGTGGCGCGAGCGAACATGTCACCCTCCTCTCCTCGCTCGGCTTCTGATTGGTCGAACGCACCGCAGCGCTTCGGAAAGTTGAGGGAGTCTCTACTCGCTTGCGTCGCGCTGCGGAGCGTTGTGGGAAGGCGCGCGTCGCCCCGCAAGCGACCGCTCCTGGCCGCAAGGACGCCGCAACGCACTCAAACGCGTTCAAACGCGAATGTGCGTATGGGCCTCTAGACTTCGTGATTGACGACGCCGAAGCGGGGAAAGCGGTCGGTGCTTCTGGGCCGACCGTACTTCCGCCGTCCAACGGCGGTGGGTCGGCTACCCCAGCAGACGCCGATCATCCGGCCGCACCGGCTGGAAGAAGCAGCTCCAAGCCCGTGCCGCAAGGCGCGAGGGCGGCGGGCGCGAAGACGGAGGAGCCACAGGCTCAAGAGCAAGACCACAGCCAAAGCGACGGAATGCCCCGAGGGAAAGTGACGACGATACTCCTAGTCACGACCCCTCGGCTCCAGTGCCAGACGCGGACGTTGAGATTGGCCAGGTAATCAAGCGACTGCGAGACCCAACGTCAATCCCCGGAAGACGCCGCAGCTGTGTGGACTGCAACGCATCCGGAGGCCGGGACTTTGCCAAGCGAACTCGTGTTCAGGCAAAGCCTCACATACCAACTGAAGACCGCCGCAGAAAGAACTCGCAGTGAGTGTCCTTTCAAGGAAGGTTCGGTTCGTGCAACACTGCCTTTATTAACATCTGTTGGAGGGCGTTTATTCAAGCTAGGGGGAACTACGGATTTCGACACGACCACGCTCGATCTTCGCGACTCGACTCGTTTCGCGGCACTAAACGTTCATGGCCTCAACTCTCGGAAAAAACAATACCATCTCCAACGGGTACTGGCTGAGGACGAAATAGATTTTTTCGCCATACAGGAAACAAAAATGTCATCTGACCGCAACATAGAATAATCGCGGAGACCCTTTCTGAGGCACTACGAATTTTCTGTGAGTCATGCGGTTGGAGTGTTGGCGTGCTGTTTCTTGTCTTTAAAAAAGTCAGTGCCACTGCGATGCTTGACCGTTGCTGTGGATGAGCGTGGTCGCTTCATCTCGTGTGATTTTTTTTTGTTTAACCGTGACTGGCGGGTGATATTGCCGCGCGCGCAGCTGACCAAGTAGGCAGCGCGCGCGTGGCTCAACGGGTATCGTACCTGTCTCCCACGCGAAAAGCCAAGGTTCGATTCCCCTTAGCAACGTGTCTTTTGTTTACCCCTGCATTTTAGTGTTCTGGTAAATGCGAGAACCGTCTTGCTGATTCGAGGTTAGAATGTTCTATGCGTAGAACTTTCTACGCCGATTATTCCAGAAGCCCACGCGTGTACATAAGGGGTTTCGCGTGGTGAGCCGAAGTCAGTTTTCGCCTCAGCGTTCGATCCTGCTGCTTCGCCGCTTTCGACGCCCGCGACGCTCTGTTGTTATCTTTCTCTTTCCTTTTATTTTTGGGCACAAGTTCGCACCATCAAACGTTTCAGTTTTCTCAGTTATTCCTTTGTTTTGTCACCTCGTTATCCGTGACATTTTGGTGGAGGTGCGGGGTACCGCATGCCCCTGCCGCGTACCCCTCCGAGGGCCCGCAGTGCAAGTCCGACGCCAAGCCCACGAAGAACCAACGAAAGCACTACCGAGATCCAGTTCAGTCGTCGCACCCAAGGCCTCCACCCCGAATTCGAACTTCTGCCGCCCAAGACTAAGCAGCCAACGAGGCCAACGATGGACAGCCAGTCGCCGATGAGCCCGTCCACCGCCACGGTCGTATACCTTCCCGTTGCACCCCGGACTTTGACGCCTTTCCACGGGGAGGTACACGAGGACGTTGAAGATTGGCTCCAACATTACGAACGTGTAGCCCGCCACAACGGATGGACAACTGAACAATGCCTTCACAATCTCTACTTCGCGCTCGAAGAAACTGCGAGGCATTGGTTTGAAAACCACGAAGCGTCCTTCACTACGTGGGAGTCCTGCGCCACCGAGTTGAAGCGAACGTTCCTCAACCACCACCGTCGGCAGCGAGCGGAGGACCTTCTCCAAACAAGGGTGCAGGGCCCCAACGATAGCGTGACCAGCTTCGTTGAGGATGTCATGCGCCTATGTGCCCGAACCGATCCGGAGGCAGCCGAGGAGAAGAAGCCTCGCGTCCTCATGCGTGGCGTGAAGGCTGAAATTTTCGGGGGCCTTGTCCGCAATGCCCCGACAACGGTCGATGGTTTTATGGCTGAAGCCACTAACATCGAGCGCGCGCTGTTCGGCCCGAGCAAGCCATTACCATCGACTCGCCGGCGTGCCTGCTCCTCCAACCGCCGCCTCTTGCCCACTGGACCTGAACACCACCGGTGTCAACGGCCTTCGGGAAATCATTCGCGACGTCGTCCGGGAGGAGCTCTGAAAGCTGCTACCCACCGCTGACCGACCGGCTTCGCTCTCCATTGCCGAGGTCGTGCGAGAAGAGGTGCAAAGAGCCATTCAACCAGAGGTTCCCATCAGCGTAGCAGTCCCCGAAGAAGCCACGCTGACTTACGCCGCAGTGGCCCGACGGCCACCGCCTCCTCCTCGCGCCTACGTCGCGCCTCCCCGACGTCAGTCTCCTGCGCCGCAGCACGACAGACGCCACGACGACCCGGTACAGTACGTCTGTTAGAGCCCCGCGCACCCCGGAAGACCGACGTGTGGCGAACGCCCGACCGACGCCCTCTGTGCTTCCACTGCGGGGAGGCAGCCCACACTTACCGCCGATGCCCATACCGACGACTCGGGCTGCGCGGGTTCCACCCAAACGATCCGCGCCCCCGTTATGGTGAACACCCTTGGGAGGTCGACGAGTACCTGCGACGACCTTAGTCCCCCGAGCCTGCGTACCGCCGAGTATCCCGGTCACCGTCGCCACGGCGTCCAGCTTCGCCGATGCACCGACCCCGACGTGAAAGCCTGTCACCCTCACTCCTCGCCGGGGAAACTAGGCGCGGCAACCCGTGGAGGTGGAGTTGCCGAAGACGACCGACGACAAGATCCTCCACGAACGTCGGAGGGCCCCCACTGAAACGCCACCAGAGACCGAAACGACGCTCCTGCAACGGTGAAGAATAACCTAAACATCGTTATTGACGGTCACGACGCGTCGGCTCTCGTCGACGCCGGAGCAGACTACTCCGTCCTGAGTGGGAGGCTCTCCCAACGCCTTCGGGAAGTGACGACGCCGTGGGATGGCCCACAGATACGGACCGCCGGGGGCATCTCATCACGCCAGTCGGAAGATGCACTGCTCGCGTCGAGATTCACGGCGAGACGTGTCCGGTAAAGTTCGTCGTTCTACCGGACTGTGCGAGGGACGTTATACTCGGAATGGACTTCTTGTGCGAGTACAGCGCCATCATCGACCTGGAAGCTAACGAATTGAGGCTGCGGAAACCTGTTGTAGTGCCCGAGGATCTCACAACTTTGGTAGCCACGTCAGCTACAGTGCGTGTACTCCCCGACCACGTGAACTTGCCACCACGCTCGAGTGTGCTTGTGCCTATCGCGACCGAAAAAAGCATCTGCGGAGAAGCTTTGCTGGAGATTAGCGTCCAACTGCTCCTAGGAATAGGGATCGGCGTCGCAAGAGGCATCGAGGAGCTCCAAGATGGACGCACTGTTGCAGTCGTAACGAACTTCCGACAGGAGGCTCAGCACCTTACGAAAGGCACCGCCGTGGGTGAAGCCGAGGAACTCCCCGACTCAGCCGCTATCAGCGGTGTATCAGAAGACCTCTCTTCGTGGCCACACGACACAACGCCGCCTTCGCAGTTCGACATCGATCCAACCCTGACTACCCCACAACGGCGACAACTCAGTGACCTTCTAGGCGAGTTCAGTGAGTGCTTCTCCACGTCGTCAAAGGTACGCCATACGACGGTCGCGAAACATCGAATTGTTACTGATGACGACGCACTTCCCGTTCATCGATCGCCGTACCGTGTTTCGGTGAAAGAGAGAGCAGTCATCCAGAAGCTAGTTGAAGAAATGCTCGACGACGACATCATCCAGCCCTGAAACAGTCCGTGGGGTTCACCGGTAGTCCTGGTGAAAAAGAAGGACGGGACTCTTCGGTTCTGCGTGGACTATCGTCGACTGAACGCCGTAACAAAAAAGGACGTCTACCCGTTGCCCCGCATCGACGACACTCTGGACCGGCTGCGACACGCCCAATACTTTTCGTCGATGAACCTGAAGAGTGGGTACTGGCAGATCGAGGTCGACGAACGGGATCGTGAGAAGACTGCCTTCGTCCCACCGGACGGACTGTACGAATTTAAAGTGATGCCGTTTGAGACTGTGCACAGCACCGGCGACCTTCCAGCGCGTATTGGATACCATCCTCTCAGGCTTGAAATGGCAAAGCTGTCTCGTCTACCTCGATGACGTCGTGGTATTCGCAAGCGACTTCGACGAGCACCTGAGACGTCTGCAAGCCGTGCTACAGGCTATCCAGAATGCTGGACTGACACTCAGCCGTCAAAATGTCAGTTCGCTTATGGCGAGCTTAAATTCTTGGGCCATGTCTTGAGTGCTGAGGGTGTAAGCCCTGACCCGGCAAAGACATCCGCTGTCGCCGCATTTCCGAAGCCATCAGACAAGAAAGCCCTAAGAAGATTTCTTGGACTGTGCGTTAACAACAGGCATTTCGTTCGCGATTTCGCCAAGATTTCTGCACCACTCACGCATCTCACGAAGGACGACTGTGAACTTCCACTGGGGGAGGAGCAAGAACAAGCGTTCAACGAACTGAAGGAAAGACTCCAGTCGCCCTCTATCCTCGGACACTTCGATCCCGCAGCGGAAACGGAAGTTGACACGGACGCCAGCAACGCCGGACTCGGCGCTGTACTCGTCCAAAGACAAGACGGAGCAGAGAGGGTGATCGCTTACGCAAGCCGGGCACTGTCCAAGGCAGAGAAAAATTGCTCAACGACCGACAAGGAATGTCTCGCTGTCATCTGGGCGTTAACCAAGTTCCGACCGTACCTGTACGGGATCCCGTTCCGCGTTGTCACGGACCACCACGCTTCTGTTGGCTCGCCAACCTGAAGGACCCGTCAGGTTGGCGAGGCAACAGAGAGCGTAGTGGACCTGAAGGACCGTCAGGTCGCCAACCTGAAGGACCCTTGGATTGTACGGTCTGTGGAGGTCCCGTATGGCGGTGCGGCATGCCGAAGTCCACCCAAAGTCAGCGCGTTTATTTTTTATTGAAGTTGTTTTGCAGGTCAAGAGTGTTTTAGAAATGAGTGAGACCCCGCCCGAGTGGGTCGGCCTGTTAGATGGCTTAATAGGTATGAAGGAGTTTTAAGGATCGTTACGGCCCTATGTGAAGGCACGTGGCGTTTTAGCCCGGTTTCTTGTGAGTGTTTTGAGTGTATTGCGTGTCTTGTGCAAAAAAAAAAAACCTGCGTGTGGCACCGAGCAAAAAATGTCGTACTGCTGATCCTACGGTCCGGGGTACGATTCCCGCTGAGCTCCTCAGTGAATCTCACTGGTTTCGCTTCTGTGTTCCTAGTAATGGTTACGTATGATTTGTTACGACAAATAATGATTTCTATGTGCTCTTTGGATGCTTATGCATTGCCTGACACGAGCTACGCTTCCTTCACGTTGCAATGGTCTGCGCCTAACGCTTTTTTTGCCCCACTCGAACGTTACACTTTGCCATTAAATCTAGACGAGAAACATATCCTGTGTTTTCAAAAAAGAATTATGTCTTCCTCTGGGCAATTTTCAATAATGAGGTTTCATAAAGGTAATAAAAAGGCTGCCCCCACCTACCCACCTGAAACATATTCGTCAATGTGGGACCGGCAACGCCTGTGATCAAGTTCCGCAAGCTATTTCCATCTATTAGTATGTTAGTTTGTTTCCGTTGTAATTTTAAAGCTTCTTTTCAAAAATCTCTGTTCAAATTTTTTGCGAATCAACTAGAGAAATTTTCTCTCGGGATCAACATTATTGGACGTCTTCCTGAATCGTTTTGAGAGCCCAGCTGTGGCCGCGAGTTGTTCCACGTGTTTTTGTTTTTTCTGCATGCTCAAGTGCAATGTGCTTGTAAGAGACAGGAAAGCAGAGCAAAACGCGTCATATGACCGGCAAACTCCGGCGTCATTGCGTCCTGAGAGTCACAATACGAAAGTCAGATTATCGAATATAAACTTTTCTAGGGCTGAAGGAGAGTTCATCGAATGACAATTCGTCACATGTCAACTGGTAGCTGAAGTATTGTTCACATAGGGCAATTCGTCATAGGGCAGTCCGTCAATATGACAGTTCGTAAAACTATTAACAGGTATTTTTTATTTTTGTAGCATTACTGATGCTTATCGAGCATAGTTCTCTCAAGCGAGTACAATTACAAGCTACCCCCTTCCTTGTTTTATCCTGATTCCTGCTTTGTGTTTGGTCGCTTGGCCCCAAGTTTGCAATCGGTTCAGCTTTACCCTGGAGTTTCACGATCCCCAAGTCTGTGGATTGTTGAAGCGAAATTGTTTTTCCAAGGTTTTCTAGGTTCCAAGATATTCAAACATTAACTCCGGTTCTTCGACAAGTTGTCCCAATGTCGAACGCCCTATGACGAATAGCCCTACTACGAGTTACCTTTTTGCGAATTGTCTTACGACGAACGGCCCGTATCCCCTTGCTGCATGCCCATCCGGGAGGAACAACACGAAGCCGGGATTTCCATAACGAGAAACTACATTTATTAGAGTAACAGGAATGGGTTGTTAGTATCAACGTAAAACATTGCCGGAGCGTTCGGACTGCACGCCTCAGTGACCACGGTCCATCTCCCTTTTCCGTAGGCGTGTCCTCCTCTTTTATACACTTGCGTGCCTGTCCTTCGTGCGCTGTTTGCGCGCCCCGGACGCTCTTTGCTCCGAGTGGTCAGCAGCGGCCTCTGGTGGTGGTGGCCGACCCTCGCTCCCACAAAGTCAGGTTTGAATTCTCGAGGCCATGACTATAGTGACCTTCTTTAAGCCCCGAAAAATGCCATTCCGGCAACCTTTCTGCAAAGTGCAAGATGTCCACAAAAAAAAATTAAGAAAATATTTGTTTTCACCATGATAATTCGCTATGCATCGCCGAACACTATACATCTCCGCATAAACGTGGCGCTAGTGGTGGGGACCAGGTGTCCCAGTTTCAAAGCTTGTCGCAATCAGGTTCATATGTTGTAAGCCTTTTTTGGAAATTTTTAATGGGAAAACGGCGGCCGTCGAGGCTCACGATTACATGGAGCTGATTGGCGCTAATTTCTGGTATCGGGGAATCCTAGAGGAAAGCTCACCGAAGAAGAAAATCACCGGAAGTAAACTCACCGGAAAAACCTTTGTAGCTGTAGTACCACCAAGGGTTTAGGCGCCTCTCACGCAGGTAGGTAGCACCACGCAACAGAGTTAGCGCGAAGCAATTTTTCACATTTTACTTAGTCTTAGGTTTAATAGCTTAGAGCTTTTATCACATAAATCTGTGCCCCGAATTAGCAATATTTCTCCACATCGTCAAAAGGCCGGAGAGCTTTTCTCTGCATCGGACAGTTTGGCAGTTAGTTTTTCTTTGGTGAGCTTATCTCTGGTGACCTTTTTTCCGGTAAGCTTTTCCCCGGTGAGCTTTTCGCCGGTGAGCTTTTCTCAGGTGAGCTTTTCTCCACCTCCAAAATCTGGTTCGATTTTTCCATTGAAAGTTCCAGAAAATTATATATAGCTTTTTGACAACGTATCGTTTAGTTCCGAAACGTTGGCATCTTGTTGATATCGCTTGCGGAGACGAGCGTTCGGCGGTGCGTGATTTCTATTTGTGGTGACAAAAACATGGTAATTTTTTTTCTTTGACGCCCATGTACCTGAATAACAGATCGCTGAGATATTTGGAGGCATATCAGTGTAAATTGCTTTCCGCCGGTTCAATGTTTAGCGGCGTTTATTTCTGCTGTTGAGCCAAAATGCGGTGTTTTTCGGGGCTTATGTTGAAGCTAACAGGACTGGGCCATGGGCTTCTCCAATCACCGGGGTAGAGAAGAACGCGTCCCGATTATACTTGGGAAAACGTCTGGGTACCGAGAAGACAATAAGACAAGAACACGAGATAAGGGGTCTGGTTCCCGATTGTTAAAGCAGCTTCACGCAGAGTTCAATGTGGGCTGTCTTCCAGGGTCTACTCAAAATAAAGCTGTTGAGAAAGATTTCTTGTCATAAAGCTTGGATATTATTTTTTTTCTTATTAAAGTACAGTTCCCAGTTGGCGTCTTTTGCTTTTCTCTAATTTTTATCCAACCGGTTGGGGGTTACTCTTCTGAGTTTACCTGCGTCTACCAAAAAGCACGGTACCCTATTTATAAACAAATAGGATCTCTAAAACAATATTGACTCACTTTTTACCGAAATATAAAGAATAATTTGACGCCACATTAATAATAAACGCAATCCGTCTTAGTCCTTGTCTCATAAAGCATAAAATTAAAAAGTTTTTTTTTTCTTTTTGTCGGGAGTTTGATGCTCTTCCTAACCGAACAATGAAATCAAATCTGGTTTTGCAAAATACATTTGATAGGGTCCAAACCGTATCCTTCACTTTAGCTAATAATATTTTGCCATAGCCAAGTTGCTTGCACAGCTCTCGAGTTTTTTTTTTTTTTTGTCGTTGAAGAGGAACTTCGAAACACTTCCACGTCGAAGGGATAGCCATTCGTGCGAGTATTTTCCCGTATATGGTATTTATGTGGTAGTTTTCATATCGATACTATAGTTTTCGCTTTCCTTGCGAATTAGCTTCAGTATACTGTCTTGCGTTTCTTATGCATTTGTTTTATTTTAGCTTTAAACCGGTCTCGTGTGCAGCAACAATGAAAAAAGTCGCGTGAATCTTGATGTCTGCGGCGATTTGAGAAGCATGGGGTCATCAAATGATGGGCTTCAGAAATGCCATCTGCAAGAAGACGCTGAAGATGTAAAAAGTTATGTCGCAATATAGGATGGTTTTCAATCATTATTATACGCTGAGCTTCATGGAAAGATCACGGCAATTTAAAATTCGCGTTAAGAGAGAAAAGAAAAAAGACGCAAATTAGGTGTTTGCGTTTTTGAAGGGATACTTCAACGAAATTTGAAATATACCCGTCGTGTTCATCAATATGTTTAATATGATCCACAATATCCATTGATGACAATCGCACTTTTCTATTTTGAGCCTGATGGCTGAATTTTTCGTTATAAACGGCCCACTCTTGCAAACGCTTGGAGAGCAGCAAGCGGAGACCATGTCACATCCGCAGCAACCGTGACGTAGTAGCTGGAGGTGATTTGCCATCCTGCTAGTGTGCTTGATTTGAGAGGTTGAACCAAATCATTTCGAGGACTTCTCATAATGGTAAGCGATCGTCAATGCTGTAAACTGCGCATGCTAGTAAATGTTTGCGATCTGCGGGCAGATTAGCTGCCGTGGCTACCGCGAACACATGAAATGATTTGGTTCGACGGCACACAACGTGAACGATCGATCAAGTTCAAGATGACGGAGACACACCCAGTGGCGTAGCAACAGGGGGGGCCGGGGGCCATGGGCCCCGGGTACCAGTCACGTAGGGGGGTGCCCAGTGGCGTAACTAGGGGGGGGGCAGGGGGTACAAGTGCCCCGGGCGCCACTTGGGAGGGAGCGCCGAACCGAGTCCACCCCACATGTGCCCGATGGAAAAAAATGGCAGCGGGGCTACGCGAGGGGCGCGAAATTTCATTTGCCATGGGCTATGAGGGGCGCAAATTTCATTTGCCATGGGCGCCGTTTTACCTAGTTACGCCACTGGGGGTGTCACTTCGTAGCCTCCCCCCCTCACCTTCGCTTTACTGGTCGGTTGCGATCTCGGGGAGTGAAGGCCGGGGGGGGGGTAGGGGGGTGCTGCGAAAGACACAAGGGCCCCGGGTGCCGGATGACCTAGCTACGCCACTGGACACACCGCATACCTTTATGGTCGTTCAGATACTTTTACTCTATCTAGCTTCGCGGTTCTTGAAATTCCGACCGGCAAATGTTCCGTCGGCCGTCTTGTTTATTTATTTATTTCAAGATACTGTTAACCCCTCTTGGGGTTATTACATGAGAGGGTAAAATGATGTAGAGTAATAAACAGCCGCAGCAAAACAAGAACACCGGATACATCAGAGGAGAGTGTAAAAATATGCAGAAATAAACAGCAGCAGGAAAACGAGAGAAACCGCATCAACAAGTGCAATTTGCAATCATATTAAAAAGACAACAAAATTAAACCAGAAAACGGCATGCACCACTCAATAGTAACAATGAATAAACAAGTTCTGCAAGCGCTTCAAAATATTTAAAAACTCTGTAGAGGAACTTAAGCTCACAATTTCCTGCGGTAGAAGGTTCCATTCATCTATTGTTTTAGGAAAGAGAGAATATTGAAGTACATCAACTCTACTGTAAAAAGGCTGGAATATTTTAGAATGGCTATTTCTTAGAATGCAAGTTATACGGAGTTTCAAATACAGGGTGTAGTCAGCGTTGAAGAGTCCATGATACATCATAAAAATATACTCTAGTCTAGCATTCCTGCGAAGCTCGGAAAGAGGTATAAGGTCAAGCTGTTTTAACATGCCAGTAACAGAGTCGGTTCGTTCGTATCTGGAGAGTATATACCGAGCTGAAAATCTTTGTAAGTTCTTTAATTTTTGAGTGCGATTTTTTTTTTTTTGACGGGCGTCGCATATTACAGTGGGGTCCCTACTGAAAATAACCATTTGGCGCCTATATGAAAGTAAACGGGTTCATACCGGTAACAGTTTAGTAAAAACCGGTCACCAGTTCCTCAAAGGGGTCGCTCGTATGGCTCAAAGGGGTCCCCCGTATGATCCATAACGGGCACCTATTTGGGCAAACAGGCCACTCATTTGGCAAACGGGTCACTCGTCTGGGCAAATGGGCCACAGGTGTGAGCCAAGTTGTCGCAGGTTTGCTCAAACCGGTGTCCATGTTGCACAAGCGGGTGACCGGGGACTGTCAAACTGTACCGGTTTAATCAAGCGGCTCTCCGGGGCCCGTTTGATACTAAACGTACAGATCGGCCGCATGGGTACACCTGTTTCAGCCGTGGCAGCTTATGTTTCCGGAAGGCCGGGAGCGCCGGTTAATTGATTTCAAATCGTCCGCGTAATGCGAGGAATTATTTATTTATTTATTTATTTAATTTATCCTCAGGGCGTGAGCATTACAGAGGGGGAAGTGGTTGAATGAGATACTGAAAAAACACAGACACTGATACACAGGAAATACAATCAGTGTAGATTAGAAAAAGATACATTCCGAGGATTTTTTAGAAAAGGTCGTGATCTATGATCGAGACTACGGGTGCAGCCAGGTGGTTCCAGTCAATGGATTTAGGCGGTATGAAGGAATGGCGAAAGACGTTGGTGCGAGCATATGGGATGCCAACTTTGTGTTGATGGTCAAGTCTAGGTGAAACGTAAAGAGGAGGTATAATTATATTATTACGCAGCGTCTCCTTAGTGAAATAAATTTTATGAAACAAACCTAGGCGGGCTACTTTTCTACGAATTTATAATTCAGGGAGAGAAAGATTAGACTTCATAGTGCTTACGCTGGCTGTCCGATGGTAATTCGAAAATGTAAATCTATCAACGATTTCGGACGGCTTCAATCAAATCAATTAGTACAGACTGACCAAGGTCCCAAACAGAAGATGCATATTCAAGCTTTGATCGTACAAGGGTTTTATAAAAAAATTAGCTTCAATGACTGGGGTGCTAAAAAAATTCCTTTTTAGAAAACCTAGCATGCGATTAGCGTTGATTAGCGTTATATTTATATATTAAATGCGCCGATGTTCGCTTTATCGCAACTGCAATAAACAATTTCTCTTTTTACGTAAACGCGCGACGTTGGCGATACGATATTTTTGACAGAACTTAAAACATAAGCGTTTTTGTTGGCTCAATTTACTTATTCAGCTCGAATCTTTCTCGCAGAAGACGCAACCATGTGAAAGTGTATACTTCTAGACTCCGTCTCACCTCAATTCAAGACGCAGCGAAGGTAGTGCCCGAACACGTGGCCGCAAGAACATCGAGCATTGCGAGAGCACGCTCGCTATTGCAGCAATCAAACTACGAGCTCGCGCTGTGTGCTTCCTCGCTCGGGCGCAACCCGAGCGGCCGGCGCGACTTCCTGCGTGGGGAGAGGGTACGGGCTGTCCCGGTGTCCAGCGCCTTACCGCGCCCCCTCCTCCTCTCTTGTCACCTCTGTCACGTGATCCGCAGCAGCGCTCGAGCTACACACTGATAAGCATCGAGATCCGGAAGGGCGCGCCGGGTAGCCGCATTTTCTTTGTCTGCTTGTTGTCAGTTGCAGTTTGAACTTCTCTCGTCCCACCTGCTTCGATCTGTCGCCTAACCCAGCGGTTTTATTAGGATGTCTCTCGACAACGTATTCGATGTGCACCAAAGCTATCAGTCCTACACGCATATCGGCAACAAGCGATTCTTCAAAGAAGTCGGGAATTCTTGCGGTTTGGTTGGGTTCGGCAAATGACAGCTTGTGCGGCGCATCGTGTTGAAACTTGAAGGAGCCTTCCTTCTCGTTTTGGTGTTTGTGTGGTTGTCCTGCTTTGACCGTGTCGACTTATATCTCGGATTACGTCTATCAAGTTCGCTATTATTATGGTAATTGCACTGCAACGTACTTGTTTACAACGATTGACCGTTCTTCTAGGCGTACTTTTTGAGATTATCTATAAAAGTGTGCAGCGTCAATTCTCGCGACAGCCGGGAGAATAATTTTGCCGAAAGTTTACCATGATAGTCTAGAATTACCTCGGTTGTTGTTTGCTTTGCAATCTTTTCAGTTGTATAAAAGCTTAGAGTGCCTCTTCACATTTCACAGACCGCTTGCACGTTTGTACTTGTTTACGGAATAGGTTGTAATAAACTTCTAGGAGAATCGAAAACAATATTTTGTCTGTTTTCCTGCCCATTTTCAAGCACCTTTGCGTGCACATTTTTCTACGTGTGTCCTGCATGTTATTAATAGGTTTGTGAGTTTCGGGACGTCTTAAATAAGTTAAAGGTAACCAACCTTCCAGGCAATACCCATTTAGGGCTAGCGAATAATTTGCCTATCCGAATGGCCCATTCAAATGTGTAGTCACGTGCCAGGTCGACCGGTCACCGTATCAAACGGGCACCCGTATCAAATGGGTGGAGTATCAAACGGGTATAGTATAGAACGGGTGCCCGTATAACATAATCACGTTTGATCCGAACGGATTGACCAGTTTGCCATCCGTTTGATTCAAGCGGGTCAACCAGTTTGCCACCCATTTGAATCTCAAATGTTTTTTTTTAAGTAGGGGTACTCTAATACTGGTGGTATGACTGTTTTGTAGGCCATCAGCTTGGCACTCAAAGTTTCATACCTAAAATTCATTTTCAAGTACCCTAATCTGCGCTTAGCAGAACAGCAGATGTTGTTGACGTGGCTCCCACATATTAAGTTACGTTGAATTGTTACACCGAGATATTTATAGCTATTCACTTATCTTAAAGGAGACCCGTTAACTGTGTATACATAAGGTAGAACATTTTTCTTATTTGATATCCTTAGGAGTACAGTTTTGTCAATATTAATTACCATCCTTCATTGTTGGCACCAAGACCCAATTTTCTGTAGAGCGCTGCCCAAATTAGTTTGATCCTCGCTTGTTTTGATGTCTGTGCACACGAGACAGCCATCGGCAAATAATCGTACCGTAAATAGAATCATGAATGGCATGCGCAATGTCATTAACATATATTAAAAATAAAACCGGACCCAAAACGGACCCCTGTGGGACTTCCGATGATATTGGTAGAACGCTAGATACCGTGCTGTTATATTTCAACAAATTGTCTTCTTTCCTTGAGGTATGCATTTATCCAATTAACCAATTCTGAGCTGACCCCAATTAATTTAAGTTTTTTGTCTAGTGTTTTTGCGGGACTCGATCAAAAGCGTTTGAAATATCTGGAAAGATCGCGTCAGTTTGTCCCCCGGCAACAATTGATTTGCAAAAGTCGTGAATGCATTCACTTGACTGGGTAACCATTGAAAGTTTTCGCCTAAAGCCCTGCTGGTCTTTATAGACAAGGTTATTGTTTTCTAAGATTTGATATGGGCTTTTATTGTGTAAGAGAGATAACGCCAAAATTGCTTGGGGTCCGACTGCATAAAATTTTGCATAGAGACAGTAAATTATTTTTGCTTTGATGCACGTAGGCTATCTTTCAATTTATCAGATAAACAGGAAATTGCTTGCTTATTAACTAACTTCTTTTTACGCTTCCGCTTTATCTGCCTTTTTAAATGCAAAGTTTTCCTGGTGATCCATGGGTTTTGGTTCCTTTTATTTAGCCTTAGGGGATTATAACGTTTAATGCAATAGTGACTTATTCGTTTTAAGTCCTGCCACATTTCATCTACCGGCCTGGGGCGTTAGAACTCATACAAAGCCATCTCAAGGTAGTCTAAAATGTCAACGTCACTTGCCATCTGAAAGTCCTTTATAAACTTTCCAGTACGTTCTCTTGATGGTCTATCTGAATTCAAATGACAAGTCACACTAACTAGATTATGATCAGATAGCCCATCGTACACTGAGACGTCATTATCTGATAGCTCGCTACTCAAAATACCAAATCCAGAGTTGTGTCAGCAGATCTGCCGTGCCTGGTACTCTGATTGACAACTTGCGTAAAATCAAAATTCAAAGCGAGGTCGAGAATAATTTCAGAATGTTTGGTATCGCTAGCACCTGGTGCAAGTTGTTCCCAACAGATGCCCGGCAGGTTGAAGTCGCCTGCTATTACAACATGTGATTTATGTTTAATATTAGCTTCCACGTAATCGTACAACTTTTCCATGAATGATATAGGTCCACCTGGTGGACGATATACAGCAGCAACAGTGATCAGGTTACTGGGCCATTTAATTTGACAAAACAGACTTTCGTGGTCTGGAATTTGATTGAGCAGAGGGCTACACTCAACATGAGACTTGACTAGGATTGCCACGCCACCGCCACGTGACCCTTGGCCTCTTCGTGTACCTTATAATTCGATGGAGATATCTCATTATCATCAATATCACTATTTAGCAAAGTCTCGGTGATGATAACCACATCAGGGCTATTTGATAACAAAACATGTTCAAGTTTGTCAACTTTATTTACTAAACTACGAGCGTTCAAGTTTATCAACAAGAAGTCATGATTGGCAGATCTACTAGGCTTTCATGTAGGTCGTTTGTCTCGCGTTCTTAGAACCTTGGAGCGACAGTTGTTTTCAGCGTCCCAGCGGTACAATGCATCATCGACTTGTATCTTATCATTGAGTAGCCTGACTTTCTAACCGCTGTCTTTATCTGCCTTCGCGCTAACCCATAGAAATGTTCGTATTCCTAGCGTTTCTTTCGAAGAGTCGTTCGATACAGAGATGTTTGACCCTTTTAGCTTGGAACAGTTCCGTAAGACCTCTATTTTTTCGTTATAATCATATAGTTTCATGATAGTCGGCCTAGTGTTGTTTCCACGTTTAGCCCCCAGCCTATGAATTCGTTCAACAGACTGCACTCTTACCCCTAATCGTTCAAAAAACAGTTTCTTGATAACCTTTTATTTTATGTCTTTTTCTGTCTCGTTTGTCATTTCATGGATACTGAACACAAGAATATTATTCTTGCGGCCCCTATCTTTCAGATCAACTAACTTTCCTTGAATTTCTTTCACGGTGATTTTGTAAGCTATGGACAGCTTCGTCGCAGACTTTCAGGGGACCTGGAAGTCATTTTTCAACCGTTGTATTCTTTCAGAAAGTTTTCCAACTTGTCCTCAAGTCGAGTCTGATTTTCTTTAACGCCCTTAATCTCTCTAGTTGGGCCAGCTTGTCCTTGCAACAATTTTTCGAGTGATTCTTCAACAGTCGTTTGTCCGGGGTTTTGCTCTACGTCTCCTGAAAGCAGCTATAGGAGCCTCCTACAACATTCTAACATCTCACGGCAAACAACTTGAGGGCACGGCACAACAACAATCAATCTATTGCTCGGTGTTAGGCTACGGTCACAGCAATACACACCAACCTGATTGACGACAAAAAGAAGCGGCATGTCAGCTGTGCGCTTGACGATGTTGCCGTGCCCTCTGTAGGAACCGGTGGTGTCCGCGTCCCTTTTGTAGGCGTTCGTGAGTGGTGGCGCCATGCGTTTTGACGTCGCATCTGTTCCAGGCAAGTAAGGTAGTTCCAGCTGATGCGGCACGTGCAGCAATCTTGTGGTCACTGCGCTGTCGGTCGGCGAGCATGACGAGGGGGCTGCCAGTGCGCTACACAGAAACACCTGATTGACGACAAAAAGAAGCGCCATGTCAGCTGTGTGCTTGACGATGTTGCCGTTCCGTGACGTCAGCCGTACAGCCGGAAACACGAGCCGCCACGGATTTACACGTTGCAGAATGTTTCACATGTTTACTAGAAAATGGAGCCATGGTCAAACACAATCATCATCAGTGTTTACACGGTTGCGCCAGTTTCACGATTCGCTCAAAATATAGTCCAAATTTCGACGTAAACGGTTTCACACGGAACGGACCAGCTGCACCGTTCCGCTGATTTCGCGGAACCGCTGGGCTGCGAAAAACGACTATGCTAAAACTCCCTAGTGACGATAGGCAGAGACGGGCATTACAGCAGTGACGATAAGCAGAGACGGGTATTACAAACAAGATGTTAGCGACATCCACCAGGTGTTCTTTGCTAGTCGTTTAATTCGTTTTAGAATTCCTTTTGCGTCATTTTCAACGAGAGATTTGTCTGTCTGATGTGATAATGCTCCCTTGAAATCGAATAGACCAACAAATAAGCGTCGAAATTTCGTTGGAGTATCCCTTTAGCGTCGGTCTCGGACAGCCTTTCAAAGTATGGTAACACTGGTTTGCGCCGTAGATGAGAAACTTCGCAGTGCGTAAACCCGCTTTACTTAGTTTCAGCTTAAGCTCAGACGCAGCAGATGCTACGAGCTAATGCGACTGATCAACCGGCGTTAAAAGCGCAAGTCACTGGGCATTCTTTGCTTATAATTGGTTTGGCGATGATAGAACACGTACAGAAACACGAAAAACTATAATGGTGGCCATTTTACGCTGTCTGAGTGGTCCCACCAGCCCGTTGCGTTGGCTGCGTCTGAACTTGAGGTGAAACGAAGTATAAAAATTGCGGTGGCTTAGCTGGGCTATGCCAAGGATATACGTAGCGTGAGCTTATGCGCACGAAATGAGAGGCGCTATCAAACGGCTCCGGTGCAGCGTCGGACTTGGCTACTGCGCAACGAAGGCGCACAGCTGGGCACGCGGCGGCGCCAATTTGACCACCGCGGCTATGACGTCACTCATCTGGGATGCGCAGACCGGTGAGGCGCGCGCGGTGGCGGCGGAGCGCATGGCGGCGGCGGCTTCGTAGCGCCAGCTGAGCGCCTTGTGACGTCACTGCTCCTCGGGCTCGCACAGACCGGTGAGGAGCGTGCGGTGGCGGCGGAGCGCACGGCGGTGGTGGCTCCGGCGCGCCAGCTGTGCGCCGTGTGACGTCACTGCTCCTCACGCTTGCGCAACGCGGAGCACGGCTCATTATGCGAGCCACGCGAAACTGCTCAACTTCGGCCAGTGTAGCTCACGCTACAAAAAGGCACCTGGTCGATGAGTGTTTGATGGCGAAGTATAGCTTGAGTTCTTTGACGTGTATTATGTAGTAATAGAGAGACTTAGCAGACCGTTCCCGATACCTAAGATACCCCCGTAAACGACACGATTCATGCGCAAAGACGGCGACGGAGTATCGGTATCGGAGTCGTCAGAACGATCTACTAAAACTCTATAATAATACACAACCGCCCGCCAGTACGATGGTCATCCATTTCGAAACGGTCAGAGGTGGTAATTGAACCCAGGAACCCAGGGCTCTGATGTTTGATGTCTGAAGACTGTTGTCTGATGTCTGATGAAAAACGCCGTCGTTATAAAGTAATATACCACATTGCACATGTACCTCCAGGAGTTCGTCGTCACTGCGTGACCACAAGAGGCAGCATGATTTGGACCCTTGCTCTGATGACGGCACTCGCGATTACGGTAAGTACCAATCAAATAATAATTGTGTTCGAGGTCGAGATTTTATAATCAGGTTACTTTAGTTACTACTCTTATGTCTGCAATATTATGCAGGAGTACGAGATATACCGCAGTACTGCCGTATTAAGAATAATGGGTATTTAATTTACGAACGACGGACTGCGTAGATTCAACGGGACAATTACCGACAACTTGAGGAACGCCGGGCTTGGCGAGTCTCAAGGAATACAATGCAAACACAAGTTCGTCTGCTTATCGCGCAGGGGTTGCAGTGACGGTAGAACGCCAAGCTCTGATTGTTCTTGATTGGATCCCCTCTACCCGGGGGGAAGGAGGGGGGCTTTGATAGAGGTTCCTTTGTGGAGGAGAGGAAAAGCACATATCACTGCGGCGGCGGTTGTCAGGTGCAGGGGTGCCCTCGACCGTCGTTGACCGACTTGTGTCGCCCTTTCGTTGCCCCTTCGCGGGGTTGGGCTGGTGTCGGACTCTGCGGAGTCCTTTCTCCCTGCGGATCCTTCCTCGGTCGTTCTTTTAGCGAGGCCCGCTTTTTTTTAGTTTAGTTCCCGTTTGGCTTTTGGTGAAATTTCCACTTTATCCGAGGACCCAATTAATTTATATCGAACTGGCTTTAGATAGGTTGTGCCTACGCTGGCGGTACCGATCGAGGATCATGTACTTTTCACTGTTTTACTTTACTCACACTAACGAATGTCCCTATTGGAAGGATAGTGGGTAGTCCTCGATGCTAGCTGCCTTAAGGTCTACCCACTATCCTTCCGATCGGTGCCAATCAGAGCTCGGTCTTCTGACGTCACCGCACCCACAGCGCTAGAAGCAGACAAACTTGCGCTTCAAATATCACTGCGCAGCCAATTCCACATCTTTATTTACTAATTTTCTGCTTACGTCATACGTGTATCAACTTAGCTTTGTTGTGGGCTCTTTCGCATTGAGGATAGTAAATCATCGTTTGGTTCGTTTATATTTCTCGTTTCAGAAATATCTCGTCTTCAAACCTAGAAAACTTTGAAATAAATAAAATATACGCGTTGACTGACAATACAAGAGATTCGCTCCATCCTGAAATAGCTAGGTTCTTTGCCACTTCTTAACACCCATTATTGGTGTGTAAAGTCATATAATAGTATATTAATATTGTAAAAGTATCCATTCAAAAATGAACAAATAAAAATTTATCTGCTAGATCTACACTTAGAGGTGTATTTTATGTATATAAAATCAAAACTGTATATATATAATCACAACTGCCTTTAAATCTATGGGTGACTGCTTAAGACTTTCACGATGTAGAACTGTAGATGGTGTGAGGATGTTTTAGAAAACAAAGAAGAAGCTCTCCTTATATAAATTATATTTGGCTGGTTATGAGACAGTGATGTCCGTGTTTTTTACTCTTATTTTACAATAAATTTTTGATTCATTAGAAAAGTTCTGAATCTTTTTGAGTGAGTAATGCAATATGTTGACGATAAATAAGTGAGTTTGCTTACCTTGCATACAACTATAGTTGGTGATAGGTTAAGACAGAGGTCTCAAACAACCGACCCGAGGGATGCATGGGGCCCGCCCCTCACTGGGATGCGGCCCGCAGGCAACCGGCTTCGAGCCCAGGCCCGTTTCCTTGTCTCGAGCGCTTGAAATGGCATGCGCCATGATGACCTCACATAGACGATTCATTTCCCTTCGAAACTTGGCTATGCTCTAAGAACGTATTCACATAGTTTTAATTATTTTGTTTTTATTTGGTTTGCGCTTAGTTTTAATTTTGCTTCCCAGCTTTTTGTCGTTTTAAAAGTAACTGTATGGCAATATACCTTTTTGCTGAATTCCTCAAGTTCAAGGATAGTGCGCGAGTGTAGTTCCACGGGCTGCCCGTACCGCCTTTTGCAGCACTAACTGTTCTAAAATAAAAATCCAATACAAATGGCACTTCGCACGCGCCTTCATCAACGTCTTAATATGGTCGTTTACTTCGAATATTTTATACGGATAAGGGCGAACATGTGCAGCGAGTGTGCTTATGTTCACAACATTCTTTTTGGTGCTAGGGTAATTTAGCAAAAGGTATGTTCCGCTACTATTTTGTATAGTCTTCAAAAAATTTGGGTTGTGTGTATGTTTATACAGCCTAGAACTTGGTCTGCCTCAACGGGCGACAAGTCTCCCAGCTGTAGATGAGCGATTTAGCCAGTGCAGTACAACCGCCAGTCTGGGGTCTTTAACGTGCACCCCGCAGTAGTGATACACGACCGCAAGCCGGTACGATGGTCATCCAGATCGAAACGAGCATGGGTGGGGATTGATTATAGAGCGCAAGTCGTGCTGTTTGCTCAAGGACGCACCTCGGATGCATGAATCACTATCTCAGCAGGAAAAACCGTCAAAGATAAGGCTAAAAGCCCAGGATTCTCGCATTTAAAATAAAATATCACAATGAAAATACTATTACAGCTGAGCTGTTAAGAGCTAGTTTCTCCAGGTTCGTGTCCTGTACCAAACAAATGTCGACACCCGTGGCCAACACAACACTCTGTTTGCCGCCGTCGCTCATTGATGGTGGTAGCTATCCAGAGTGTTGTGTTTGCCGGTTGTCTGCTTGTCACCGTCGCTCATAGATCCCGGCAACACTTCTTCGGAGGAAGAAGAGGAAGAAGAGCGGGAACGGAACGAGCGGCGATGCGCGCAGCAGCGTGAATGGTTTCTTAACTGCCGCGAGGCTGCTACAGGGTGTCGAACCGAAATTTTT
The DNA here is from genome assembly GCA_037355805.1 of Ixodes ricinus. Taxonomy (NCBI): domain Eukaryota; kingdom Metazoa; phylum Arthropoda; class Arachnida; order Ixodida; family Ixodidae; genus Ixodes; species Ixodes ricinus. The sequence continues at coordinate 113,126 of JAZHYW010052969.1, read as the reverse complement.
ATCGGTTCGGTTCCGTTCAGGTTCACAGATTTCGGTTCAGCTCCGGTTCAGTTCCGGGGAGCAAAATGACGGTTTGAACCGGTTTGAACCGGTTCGAACCGGTTTGAACCGAAAACTGAGAATATATTTTCCGTGTTTCTTTGGTAATAGGCACTGTTCTCAACAGTGAAACGAGTATCTAGCTTTTTATCATTCGTAGAATCCACTTTTATTTTCAGGTAGAAAAATAAATTGAGTTATTTAATTTGAATGAAACGGCAAAAAGAAAGCTAGATTAACATATATGACTCAGCATCTTTTTTTTTACCTTAGTCGCATATATTTTATCTGAAGCAAGAGGTTATCATCAGCTTGGAGATCGCCTAAAATACCCGTTAATGCTAAAACTTTGCGCGGCAGTATTAAAAGTAGACTCTGCTGTGCCTCTTGAATTTACGAATTAATTGACAGTGTATAAAATCATGAAATGAGCACGCTCTCGCCATATATACCCTGAAATCTAGTTTACAAAATACGTTTTACAATATATATGATAAAGACTCAACTGCGCTAAAAGCAATAATTTTTTTAAAAATGCCAAAACAGTTTTAGGACAGGGTCTTTCCTAAAACTGTTTTGACATTTCAGTCTACCTTTATAGAAACACTGAGCCGCAGTAACAACGCTTACTTTCCTGACCAATATTCTTTACACTCAGGACCGTTATGCATTCAAATAATCATGCAAAAAAGAGGGACCTTTGTACTCAGATCTGATCTGGCCTAAAATAGCGCGTACCGAAAAGAACAATTTTGACATAGCTTTGTTTGAGGTTTATTCTTGTCAAGATATCGGTCAATTCAATTTACAAATAAACAAAACCCTTGCTATTTTTTATATTTTTTGTTAGGTAGAACAAAGTAGTATTTTATACTCTGCTCGACATTACAGGTACCTAATTGGTCACTATCTGACGGTCTGCGTGCGCAATCGTCATAGTTCTGCCACGCGCCACTGTATACATTGTTTTCGTCCATCCCACAGACACATATAATTTTTGTTCATCACATAAAAGGAGAAACAGACTTCTATATGTTTGAGAAGTTGAATATGCGTCAGGAAAACATGTCATTTATATCAGCTTCATAATAAAACATTTGTTTAAGGTTCTCCCAAATCACTTCTATCCAGGATAAAAAAGCCGGAAAAAATTTGCAGAGCATATATCAGATACTTCCGGGGTGCATTTACCCATGATGTATATCTTTAGGGTGATCGGCCCTTCATTTACGTTGTCAAGTCTTCAGGGAGCAATAAAATATTGTTTATTGTCATTAATAATTTTGACTGTATGAAGTTCACATAGCCGCTTGAGACTGACATGGAAGTATGATACTCGAGAATACGCCATCTGTTGAGTCTGTGGAACACGCTTTTCTGTTCGCAGTTTGGCAGTGTCAAACACCGGTCGTGGGCTACGCCAAAAGGGACCGTGTGCTCACATTACAGATATGAAGGCAAACACACGAAATGTGCAGAAAGATAGATAATAAGTGGTATTCTTCTAAATAATCCCATACAGGACGCCTTACTGCAAAAATAAACATATTGAAATGCAGGTTTTAAACGTAAACAGGTTTGACAGAACTCCGTCTGGCTGGGTCAAAAATTTGAGAAATACATACCTTAACCAACCAAGTCATGAAGATTTAGGAGCCAGATGTTTCAATAGGTCGGGCTCAATAAGTCGACAGCCACTTAACCATCGAAGTATGTCAACGAACTAGGGCACTTGAAGGACAAAAAAATCCGGGGACACCTAAGCGCTTCTTATGAGTTGTGAAGGCGAAATCATGAATGTCCTTCTTCTGCTCCCTTAGTTCGTCGCTAGCCAATGGGAACATATCCATCAGATTCCTGCTACACGTGACATTGGGACGGTGAGAGGCGCCGTTTGGCGCGGCTTCAAAGCTGATGACGTCGGTTCGCTCCCTGGGACCGTCAATTCTTTCGCATTCAAAGTGAAGGAAGCAAACGACCCACCGTAGATGGAAAAGAAGCTGCAGCTCTCCACGTGCAAATAGTCGCCTCTGATGAAAATACTGAACCGACTTTGAAACGTCGGACTCCTAACTGTTCAGGACTTGGTTGGTTATCGTCCGTATTTCACTAATAGAGATGCGTGCAATGATGCTCCTAATTACACCTAAATATAACTCAGAACAGACACTATATTTCTAATTTAAATCACATTTGAATAGCGGATTGCACGAGCTCGAAACTTCGCAGAATACTGTCTCGGAGGCTAAAGTTATATTTGGTTTTAGGTGCACTTGTATTGCGGCCTCATTTTACAACACTGTGCTTTATCAGTCATGCGCGCTCTAACATTTTATTAGGCTGCGGCATATCATCGCGAGACTACTATATACACATTTGCAAGTCCGGCTTCAGGGCGCTGCCTTTTTGTTTGGCTGGGGTGCGCTTGGACGAGTCTCAATCCGATTACGAAGCCTTGCTAAGGCGTCGTAATCGAATTAAGGCCGCGCCCAAGAGCGCACCCACTGAGGAAGATGGTGGCGCTCTAAGACCGGACTTGCAAACGTGTATATACTGCACAACCTTACAATTTGGACATCTCTTTTTCTACACTTTGTTTCAGCTTAAAGGGGCATTGCGAAGGGACGAACAAAATTAAATGCTGCTTCGAAAGGCGTGCCTCTCAGTGTCATACACGAGCGTTCAGTGAGGACATTGGTCTAGACTCTAGAGCGTCAAATAATAGCGACATAAAACTCTAGAGGAAGGACTGGCTGAATAAAGCCCCCACATGTTTTAAAAATTGCGTAAGGTACGTCGATGTACGAGTCACGTGCTACGTGCATCCCTGGGGAAGATGATGGCAGGAACAGCGCAGCACTGAGCTAGATTTAGGACGACCTGCTCTTCCCGGAAGTGGCGCGCGGCACGTGTCTCGAGCATTCCCAGAACAATGTATAGCGCCACTTTTCCCAGGATAGGGGGGCTTTATGGCTGAATAGCCGCAAATGACCCCTTCTGATCCCTTCAAGCACGTGACTGTCACTCTAAATGTTGCTTGGAACACCCTTAGATGGGTGGGACGTTCACATCTTCATAACTGGATGTTAATTTCCAACACTTAGGAAGATCGCGCATGGTTGTTGCACGCTCTTGTTTCGATTCTCTATTGGCTCAGACCAAGGACGTCATCAACAAAAGAAATTGTGCTTAATATTCTGAACCTATTTCAACAATAATGTTCAAAATAGGTCGGAGTTTTTTTCTTTATTTTATGTTTAATGTGTTGCTAGAGTCACACTCACTAGTTAGAGCGAACGCAATGCAAATTAAGAAATGGCTATAAACGCTTGTCAGGCCCCCTTCAAGTCCAGACGCAGCCGATGCTACAAGCGCAAGCAGGTGGTCCTGACCAGTGCTTGCACTGCAGGAGCGCGTGCGCTTGGCAAGACTGATGAAAGCCCGGAGCGTGCTCTTTTAGCTTCTGCTACGCTCACGACTTGAAGTGAAACCGAGTATTGTGTTGAGAACATCCCATTTAACCAGAAAAACTGAACTGTTTAACATGGTTTGTACGCGATATCATCGCACTATGTCGTGGGGGTTAGAAAGTTCTTTTAGTTGAGAAAATCAAATCCCGTGGTGTACAATGCACGCTTCAGTAGTTGTCTGCGCTCAGTGGAACCCATATATTCACAAAACAAAATTATCATTTCTTTGTTAAGCGTCGTGAGGAACGACGCGAGTGTCTCGGCATCATAAAAAGCCGCTTTCTGGCAGGAGTGATTTTGCAAACGAAGTAGCTTTGCGGGATCACGCTGTCTTGTCTGCGCTCAAGATGCGGCGCAGAGGAACCTTTTCAACGCAGTATGTTTTAACTCCCCCCCCCTCCACCCCCTTTCATTTTACGATGCTCTTCCAAATAATACTTTTCATTTCTGATGGACTCCCTCGTCCGTTTTGCCGGGGTGCCGGTTCGACAGTTATATTTGCGTCATTTGTTAACATCCTCCATTTCTTTATTTTGCACCACAAAAACAGTGAAGATTAGAAAACAAAACTGCGAGAATTTGAGTGGCTGCCTTTAAGGCCACTAGAATCTTTCTTTTTAGGTACCCCTGCTGTACACATTTGTAGTTTTATTTATCGTCGGATTAATAAGCCACATTTAGTCCTTTCAATCCTTCTATTTGCGGGACAACATTCATGAGACAGTTCAGCAACAACGAAAAGATGTTTGGTTGCCTCAATGATGTTGTGTACATGTAAATGGTTCATGCAATAAATTTTGTACTTTCAGTAAATACCACTAAGAGCTAATCCCTGACGTTGATAACTTTCAAAAACACAGTTTTTTTTTCTCTCACTCTATGACAGTCGCAGAAAAAATAAAGGAAAGAAATAGCTTTTCCCCCCTCAACTCGGTATAAGAACAGCGGCGATGTTATCTGATGCTAATTGTATACCGCCAGTGTTAGAGTTCGGCTATTCTCATCTTTGATTAAACAAAAGCCAACACGAATGTTTGGCGATGCTAATTGCCAAGAACCCGAGCACTCGACTCGGGGTTATGACACTCGAGTACGTCACGATGTCACGTGAATCGCCGTGAGAAGTCGTGATGGCATGTGACGTCACGATGTCAACAACGCTAATACATATATATTCCGTTGCAACTCAAGAATGTAGGGCAAGGAAAAGAAGGCCGGGAGGAAGAAGCAGATGGGACGCTGGAGAAGAGGGAGAAACCTCCTCCTCTCCTCCAGCGTTCCGCCTGCTTCTTCGTCCCCGGCGTTCCTTTCCCTATAATGACGTACTCAATTTAAGCAGACTTGACGCGGTGAGTCACGCGACTACGTCACACGGCCACTTGACGTGGCATTATTTGATAGCATATCTTGACACTATGACGTCACCTGACCACGTGACACATGAATAATCGTAGTGCCAATGCAAAAGCGCCACGAAAACCCACGATTTTTCATACATTGCAATTCAGTATGTGAGAATTTGATCACTATTAGACATACAGCCGTCAATTTTACTTCTGGAAATACTCATTTTGTAATAAAATATTACCGTGAACCGTCTCGAACCGGTTGCCGTTATATTTTTTTCCGGTTCAATTCCGGCTCAGTTTCAAGATGGTGGCGAAGATTTAGGTTCGGTTCAGTTCCGGTTCGGCAAAAAATAATGGTTCTGTTCCGGTTTTCGGTTCTGGTTCGGTTCCGGTTCGACACTCTGGCCGCTACGCCTAAAGTTACACTGCGTCAAGCGCTTCAGATTCCCTTGCGAATGAAGAGCAGATCGCTCTCCTAGAAAGCCACCGCGGAGAGCAAAAGCTACAGCTCCGCTGCTCTTCCTTCTTCACCAAAGTAGAATGGCTGAAAGTTTTTTTTTTATTTTCTCAGACTACGGCTGCAAACAAACTCAGGAAAACAAGCACTGTCATATAAAGATCTTTTTTCGCGACATGTTAAGCGTGACTATTTCCCGTGTGAATTGAGCTACGGGAACGGCAGCTTGCTTTCTCTCTTGTCCTACTAAACATTCCTAAACGATGGTGGGGCGGTGCCAGTTTAATTCATGTTGTCACATCATGTGAGGGCCCAAAGTGATCCTATAAACAAATTGACCGCTGGGTTAAGAGCTCAGCAGAGCGAATGACGTAGGGGTTACCTCCTTACCAGCGTTCGCTCTGCTGAAACGGAAAAGCGTGAGGGAAGTTTCGAACTCTTAACCTGTTAATGACTAATAGAGGTTGAGACATATCCCAACATAAGGAAGCAGATAAGCCTACCACTTATGGCATACGAACTTGTAAATGCATTCACGTTTAAGACTTTTTTGAATACCCATGCTCTGTCGAAGAATAAAATCTACGGGATAAGCTCTTGCCACAAGTGCGTTCGAATTTAGAGATGCAAAGTTTTTTCTTAAATGCGGTCTAGGTCCTCTGATGTAGTTTTTAATTGTTAACAGACTACTCTCAACTCCAACGGCATGCATTGGATCTCCCTTTCTTCGTTTCACATTTTGGCCAACAGGCCGCGCCAATTTTAGTTGCACAATTGGATAGGGGTAACTCACCGCTTCCTCCTTCACGTCTTTCCCACCGGGAGGCTTCGCCTCCTCTGAAGTGGCAAAGAGAGAACATGTTGGCGCGACTACTGTGTCGAGCTGTTTTAGTTCTGACGTCGGCTCTCCCATTTCCTGCCATTCAGGTGAAGTGCCAAGACGACAGGCGACCGTTTTACGTCATCGGCCACATGGTGAACTCAATCCCGCAAGTGAGTGAGTTCCTGAAGCTCGGTGCCAACGCCATCGAGACCGACGTGGAATTCAGCAAAGACGGTACCGCACAGAGGACCTACCATGGATTTCCGTGCGACTGCGGGCGAGCTTGTAGGAAGAGCGCACAAATCAGTGGATTTCCTTCAGTACATCCAGAGCGTCACCGGGTTCGGTAAGATTTCCGTCCTGAGCTAATTTTGACGTGATTAGTGTTAAGGAGCACATGTCGCAGGAAAGCCGGCGTCAGCGTCGGTAGAGTTGTGACATGAAACTCCTGATTGGTGGATAGGGTCATGACGTCAGAGTCACATGACCTCAAGCGGGAATTTCAAGCAACCCACAACGCTCACTTGAAACGTGACGTCAATCGTGGAATGGAAGTCATTAAGACGTGCCATGTTATGCGTATTAAGTGTCGCGGCGTGTGTCAAGTGATTTCACTTTACAAAGTAATTAATTTGCCTTAAAGAAAACTATTGAAGAATTTCAGGCGGGAATCGAACCCTCGGCTCTTCTGTTGCAAGCCAGATACGCAACTGACTTAAAACTTGCACGGTTTTGGAAAAAAACGGGAGTTTTTATGTCTAACTATGGCGTTCTACTCTTATTTCACACCGTGACCAATGATTTTAGCCGCGACCAACGGCGTCGGTTGATATCTTCGGTCACAGTAAACCAGTAAACCGTAAAGCAGTGAGCAGACAGTCTTCCAAAGCAATATAAATTAAACGGGAGCGTATTTTCGGCACCGATTCCATGTCCAGGGGGCGTGGTCAATGACGTCACGGACGTCAAAATAAGGTTGTTTGGTGGATCCATAGTGGATCTTTCGTTATTTTGAAGTCCGTGACGTCAAAATGGTTTAGCTTTGTAATTTTGTCACAGAAGAAAAATGACGTGCTATTACGCGTTGATATAGCCTTGATGTTGGTACGCCTCAACGGGTGATCGGTCTCTTAGCTGTAGATGAGAAATTTAGCCAGTGCATCACGCAGTAGCATTTTGAAACGTCGTCAACGTCGGTTGGCCGTCGGGCCGGAGAAACATCGTGCCTTGCGAACCGTCGTCGAACGGAAGGTGAGTGGTTTGCGTGTTCTTGTGATGTGATCTCTGTGTGTTCGTTCCACGCGGCCGAGCTCTTTCTTCGTTTCAAATCTATTTGGCGCCGCTGCCTACATTGTTCGAGCCTGCGCTCGCTATTAAAACACGCATCGCAGAAAGCTGAAAGCCCGCCGAAGAACCTGCCGGCTGACCCTTGCGAGCTAAACCTAATTCAACAAGACCATTTGATCCGACAGAATAATGTGTTTGATCTTACATCCCATGTCAACAAAGAACTGCGCTGTCTGTCTTCGTCCCTACATGTTTTATTCTTTCGTGTTTTTCAAATCTTTACCAACCCGCGTCCGATCGAATGCCGCGATCATAACAAATAGTTAGTCATGCTCCGATGGCCCTTATCATTAGCCGGTAAGGAAGTGGCGTTTTTCGTTTCTATATTTTGACCCAAATAACGTCATATTCTCAAACTATGAAATGCTATCACCACCTCTAGTTTCCCATTCTGGTGCGCTCGCAGCTTCCTGCACCCCTGCGAGGTTTCCTGCGATCGTACCCTGTATATCATGGATTTCTCGCCGGACGCGAGTGCTCTCGAAGGCGTGCTATACACTCTGTAACATAGGTTGTGTGCAGCAAAGGCACAGGCCCGAGCACATGACAGTGAAAAGCACCCTTTTTGCACGAGCACCCGTGCAAAAAGAACATTCTGCGGAGCTACGCCCTCGTACCCGTGCCTTTGCTGCACACAACTTATTATTAACCGAGCCGTTCTCGTTTCTTTTGCATATAACTGTGAAAGAAGTGTCATTGTTGTTTTCTTCTCAAACAAAACTCAGACGCGAGACAAAAGCAAACAGATAAATGTCTGCACATTCACACATTATGTTTCTCCCTTGTGCGACAGGTTATAGCTGGTCGCGATTCATCAGCGTTTCTTTTGAAGCTGATGGGTACCACAAGGCGTGAAAGAGGTGACTTGCAGCTTTTCCAAGGCAGCAGCAAGACACTACAAGCCTTCGCAGCAACTGGCTTGCCAGTGCCGCTCTGTTCTGAACAGCACTGCGTGCCATTCAGAGGATTGTGCACGCTTTCTGGGTGGCGACGCTAGCCACGGTAAGTGCATCCTATGCAGCTTTCTTTTAGGGATATATGTGGCTTGCAGGCCATGTCGTGCATGTGCCACCCGAGGGACAGCAGTGCCAGTGGCAAGGCTGTGCTGATGGTAATCACCACTGCACTGTGTTTTCATTCAATAACTACTGACAAGGAACCAAATACTTCCGAGAGATTCTCGGCTGTGCTTTGATCAACTCCAGCTCGCTTATGAACAGGTGGATGGCACAGGTGGCCTTTCCTAATGGACTTGATGTCCGTGTTAACAATGCAACCAGATTTCCTTTTAGTTTGTGGCGTTTTTTTCGTTGCGGGTGACTAGCATTGCAGTAGAGAAATATGCAAAATAGTGTAATGGCTGCATTAGTTACCTAAATCAATGGCGAGAATAACTGACCTACATTTCCACCGACTGCATTTCTCAGAGGAATAGCCTGGACTAGATAGCTCGCTGCACTATGTCCTTCCCCCTTAGCCTGTACAACTCGGCGTCTTCCCCTGATTGTCTTATGTGGCTGCTTCTGTGTTTGCCTAGGCACTCGGCTGAAATAGTGAAAGCTGTGTGCATTGCACATAACCGCCATGAAAGCCAGTGTGGACGTAGCTGGCGTAGCCCCGAACATGGCTTCTCTAGCTCGACACAAGTAACGTTCCTACCACTGTCGTGTTCGCATAAAAGAGACCTGCTTAAAGTGGTACTCCAGCGATTTTGTGAGCAACCCCACCTAACTATATTTTCAAAATCGCCATCTTTTACTCCTTCCGGTATGTTAGTTACTATCGTGAAATTCAAAATAGTTGATTGTAAAATCGGCAAACTAAAATGCCGCCAAAACCAAGATTCAAATAAACTTGCGCTTTTCATTGCTGTGACGTCACGGCAGGCACGTAACCTGAAGGAAAAATCCATCAATGTAACGCTGTCTGGCAGTCGATGTTTTCTAGTGGACACCTGTCCGTGCCTGATTGTACGACAAGCACGTCTGATTGGCCAACAAGTTACTCTGACCGACAGTCAAACTCCAGTCAGACTCCGCTTGTCGGCTTTCTGATGGTTTCCTGGTGGCAGTCGGCCGCCGCGAAATGCCGTCAAGATTTCTTGGTGGCGATTCTGACTGTACATCGATTGTCTCTGACTGTACGTCAAAAAGCTTTGGCGTGCAGACAGACGTACGGTCAAAGGACGTAAAGTTCGTTCGGATACCACTATTTCGTCAAATCTATGAATACGAAAAATAATCTATGCACGAGAAAACGATTTCGGAACGTGAGCCCATAAAACCGCTGATGTTAGAGATATGACAAGCAGGGCACCTGACAACCCTGATCAGAAGCCCGCCGAAACGCCGAACATGCCGAGCACGCCAAACGCGCCACTTTCTACTTTCGCTACTTTCGCTTCGCCCATAGAAGCTTCGCCGAGCTTCCATGAACGATCGCTCTCAACTCGTTTTGTTTGCGCGCTTGTGCCACCCTGTCGATCCAGCCCGGGCTCTACAATGTCTTACGTTTTAGTAGAATTTCTCCTCGACAAGACCCAGTCTGTCGTGAGTTCCGACTATGTAAGGAACTTTAGCGGTGTAGTTGAAGACGAGAAGGTGTACCAGGTCTCTGGGCCGTAGACGCGCGAACAAAAGGAGGGTTCTACGACGCGAAAGTACTCTACATGGCAGGTGAGTAGAACTGAAGTACGGCGATTGATGTACGAGTGCTTTGCATAAAATGCCGAATGCTTAACTGCATATGCAGCGGAAGCATTCTTTAGAGCGATGCACTCATTGTCGGAACCTCGCGCCGCAATACTGAAATGCACTTGACTCGGTCCGAGAGGTTTAGGCTAGAAAGTTTATACCTTTCTATCTGGTGTGGGCTATTGGCCTTACCGCTCTGTCGCAGCTCATTATTATTGTTTCACGAAGAGCGCAGACAAAAAGCATCTTCGAGCGTAGTTCAGATATGTCTGCTGTTCGCTTTCGTCCTTGGAAGCCAGGGCTGTCTGTCGTAGCACGCATGCTTGCTCTCTACCTTTAACGGAGTCGCATACGTTTCGTGAATTAAAGTGTATGCGGTCGTCCCGAAAGGTTCAGACATCGAGGGCGTTTCTCTGAAACATGCTTTGGGTGCATGTGGGCCCGTTTGTAAACGAATGTCACCGTACGAAAATGTCAGATCGGAGCGGTTCCAGTACGGGTCCGCGCGGTATTAAACTTGTGGACGGTTCCGATCCGCGCGATTCTGTTGCAGCGGTTGTATCGCCAAGGAAGTAGCAATCAATCTATGCATTTCCTCCCGCGGCTCAGTGTTACAAACCAGACTTTGCCCTTCGCCAAGGGCAAAGTCTAATGACTGGCCCTACAGTTGGCGAGCCTCGTGCAGCCGTGAATGCGTAAGTTGTCCGAACGCTTTCATGCTTTCGTCTGTATACAGTGACAAAATGACTCGCTGAATGTGAAACGCCGTACAGCAAACTACAGTAGACTCTCATTAATTCAAACTCCAGGAAGTCACAGATTTTAGTTTGAATTATCAGAAATTCATCTAAACATGATACTAGACAACATTATGATTTGTTAAATGGATAGCTACTCATACAAAGCAGATTTTTGCCAGTTTTCTCTACATAGGCCTAATTATAAGCAAGTACAGGCATAACCCATTGATGAAAAAGCTGTGACGTTAAGTTTATTCATCCGGCAAAAAAGTTGTCGATTGTGGACTGTTTAGTCAGCACATACGATCTCAAAACAAAATTTTTAATACCAGCCAACGCAAGTAGCTCCTTACGGGACTCTTCCTTTGCAGACAGAAACGTCCGGAGCTGAGCGATGTGCTCAAAGGCCTCTGTGGCTGTGACAGTTGGTAGTGGGTCATCCCTTTCTTCATCGTCATCTTCACTCTCACTGCTGCACTGTGCTGGCATTACTTCCTGTACTATGTCCTCTAATGAGTCGTCACAACAAACACACACATAGTCGTCAAGACTAGCATATTTCGCCAGCTCGGCGTTCACATTATGTGCTTCAAGGCCAGAAAGCATGATGCCAGTGAGCTGGTCCTCATCCTCGATGTCGTCTTGGTCATCATTGCTGGTCTAGAAGCACATAGTGTGAACGCTGTTTTCCGCTAACATGTGCCCGCTTGAGCCCCGTTGAGTGCGCTTCTTTCCGAGCACTGGTGCACTGCGCAGAAGAAAACACTCGCGAAAGCAAGCTCTGCAGGTTTTGCTTCTACTGCGGTGCACCGGTGCTCGGAAAGAAGCGCACTCAACGGGGCCGCGAGAACAAAAAAGTATGAATTAAGCGAAAATGCAGTTCGAATTAAGCGGCTTATCAATTCATTAAAAACATAACGGGACAACCAAAATTTTCAAATCTGTTTGAATTAACTGGAAGTAAACGAAATATCAGAGTTTGAATTATCGCGAGCCTATTGTATCAATCACGTTCTGCAGCAACTCGTGTCCATGCATACGTACCAGCAACGTGGAGCGAGTTCGTTTCGGCCGACACTCCACGAGTTCATTTCGGCGTTGCCACTCCATCGTCCAATTTTTGCGTAATATTTGTTTTTGTTACAAATGGCAGGTTTTGGTTGTTGATGCCACGTAGCACGTTGCCACTTCAAGCAATAGACCTTTTGCAAAATCCCAAAGGCCGCGCGCGCGCTGAATAATGGGAGTTTTTAATACGCCTCTCCTCCCTCTACCACGTGGCATACGCGAGCAGCCGTAGGTTACCACGGCAACAACATTTGAGCAGCCGAGTCGGGCGAGTGACGAGCCAACGGCTGCCCCTTTCTCATCCCTCTCCTTTGTACCGGCTTTGTCGTCTGCTGCACCAACGCTTCGTCGAACCTGGTCGAAACCTGCCACGGTTGCGGTGCAAAATAAGTGGTTTCGGTGACACTTCAATACGTGAAGGTAAGTTACGACGAATAACGTATTCAAATAAGTTCACCTGTCGCAATGCCTTTACGCTGCCACAGATACGGTACGCCGCCAACGACGTACGACTTGGCGGATGGGCGGGATGGCGGATGGCTGCAACGGCTGCTGGCGGTAGCTGCCGGGACGCGTGGGCAGTCGCGGAGGCGCAACGAGAATGCGCGTGATCTGTACCGAGGGTTCCCAAAATTCCCTGCTGTCGTGGCGCTGTACGTTTTGCAAGGGGTCTATTCTTCCGCTCTTGGCCTCTCCGGTTTTACCTTGCAAAGTCGTGACAGTGTCTGCTTTTTTTTGCGGTATTTCCGGTGTGTCGACGTGTGCGGTATTTCCCGTGTGCTGAAATATTTGTTAAACTGACGTTCGCTCAAGTGAGAGTTTACTGTATAGTCGACTACTGTGCGTTGCCCTACATGTTCAGGTAAGGTACTGTTTCTGTTGACCTGGTAGGCACTTTCGTTCTCTGCATACACCGTAGGTTGAAACCGCCCTGAATCGTGGATCAAGCCTTGCAAGGTGGTCCTCTTTAGGCCCAGCGCCTCGACGGATCAAGTCTTGTCCCCCATCCCCTCGTGTCTTTCTCTCATATAAATAAATTGTTGGTATTTCTTTTTAAGACAGTGCGCATTGCCTGCCATTTCACATTGCCTGCCGACCACATTTTACAGTGGAATCTTGTTAGTTTGAACCTGATGGGGACCAAACATTTGTATGAATAATGCAAACTTTGAATTACCGGAAGTTTCCTTTCTAGAAACACATAGGATGGGACCTGCATGTTAGTTTGAATTATTTGCGAGTTTGAATTAAGAGAGCTTGAACTAATGAGATTCCACTGTACAAAGAGTGGTTAATCCAAGGTTCAGATTACTCTGAAATATGTCGGGTGATTACTGAAAGGTTAAGATACAAAAATTTTGGTAGAAAGGGAATGAATCTCTCCAGTTTTTAATTTTTCTCGCCACTTTAACTGCTAAGCACGCCATGTCTGAAGTTTTTCAGAAGATCATGGCATCGGTCTTTGCCCATTCACACTTGGAGAGAAACGCTACCGGCAATAAGGGCTACGAAGTTTCCTTTGTGTTTGACGTTATGTATGATAGTGTGTATCACTTGTGTCTCTTGTGCTATCTTTGCGCAAGCTTGCCGGCGTGTGAGGAAGAGCTAAACTCAACTGGACGTGGTGTGCTATCTTTTACACAAACTCGGTACTCCTATAGACCTTTTCATCTCAGCAGTTACCTGACTGGTGGACACGGGGCATTGACACACATGGTGCCATAGGATGGCTTTAGTTTGGTTGGTTTTGGTTTCAGCGGGCTCGCGGCTGTGTTATGTCGTCGTTTAGTTTTGTGATATAAATGTGTCCCTTGTGGTACAGAACCAATGATACAGTGGTAATGGGCCGCCTTGAGAACTATGACATAGTTACCAGCCTAAATTCTGGACGTTTTTACGAATGCCTTCATCTGATCATGTTTTTTGTTCGGCCAGGTTCAGCGGCGAAACGATTGAAATGATGCTGGCGGAGGCTTACAGTCTACGGCCATACCGGACGTGCCCGCTGATACTAGTTTCCATAAAGATAAGCTAATGAAAAGACTAATGCTTGGAGGCACAGTGAAAAAGCAGGTCATTGACCTGACTAACAATATGCTGAATCGCAGAGAACAAATGAACTCGCAAGTTTAATGCTCACTGTTCGGTTTTTGAGGACAACTTTTCGTGAAAATTTCCGACCGGAAAACCCCCATGTGATGATGCATGGAATGCAAAAAGAAGCGATATTGTCTCCACCGGTTTCTTTGAATAAATTAAGTACTCAAGAGATGTTTCGATGGTCCATCCAAGCCGTGTAGGAAATTTTTTTGCCACTCAGCCCTGCTAAAGTATTCATTAGCAGCATTTCACAATGTTGACCTTAGGAAACTGTTATACAGACATTTCCTTAAAACGTATTGAGAATGTGCGATAAGAGACAACCCCACCGATTGAAGTCTTGATGTCTTGTCCATATAATTTGCAAAATAAAATTAAATGGTGCAAGAGAATCAGTGATGGAAGCAGCATTTGATCCTTTTGTAGCAGGTTCTGGAGCATTCAAAACACTGGTTTGGAGCAGCCGCTGACGCATTTGGAGCAGATGCCAACATCTGATAGTGCATTGATTGAAAATTAAAAAAGTGATTGCATTTATAAATTAGTTTGCTGATAATGATTGACAGCTCCTCTTTGATACTGGAGCATATTACTTATCACATTTTGTAATAAAAATAAATAGAATGCAAAAAAGAACACAGCCTTTTTTTAAATAAGGCTTTGGTCAGAGCGGAGTCCATATAAAACGGGTACCAAAAATGGTTGAAAATAAATCATAGCCCAAACCTTCAGTTGCGATAAAGCCTCCCTCTCATCCTCGTTTTACACTCGGTAGTTTAATTGGTTCGTAAATATAATTTCTGCAAAATGCCTGCAAAAACCAACATATCCGCTACACCAATGAAGACGCGTCCCCCAAGTTTTATGAACCTGCCAAACTCGAGACTCTAATATCATAAACTACAAAACCAACCACTGACAAATATTATGAAAGCCTACACTTGTACTTTAAATGTGACACTGCTTTTCGGCGGCGTTGGAACCAGAGTTAAATCAAAGTTCGCTGCTCGTTCATTCGACAGCTGCACAAGAACTACCGTATTTATTCAAAAATAGAGACCCATGGCTTTGTTTTTTCTTATCTTTTTTTCTCGGCTGTTTCCCTTTTTTTAAAAACAATTATTAGAGATTAATCTGCAATGAAGACAAAGAAGGTCAATCTGTAATAATCCTGAGAATGAATTCCGTGCCTATTGCGCTAACCCTCCAACAGGTCAGTCGCTGCTCCTAGAACTCCGGTGCAAAGCGGTGAAGCCCGACGCATGCACGCTCATGTGTGGTGAGATGTAGTTAAGGTTGACGGGAGCGGCACAAGTGCCGCGGTACTCTGTAGTCACGGCACGAAGGCATGTGGCAGACATGATAATCGAGTGATTTCATTAGGAGTACAACATCCTGGTTCTGTCTTATCACAGTATACCACCAGCCTACTATTTTGCAAAGTTTTCTGGAGACTTTTAGTTCCTAACATCGCAGAAATCGTCTGGTAGTTTAGACGATGTCGGCGATCAACTGGCCAGCGCATCAACCGGCCAGAGCGATGCACGAACAATCCCTATATTTCGTTTCACCTGAAGTCTACGCTACAGCCGACTCTACGAGCCAATGGGACCAATCAAACAGCATAAAAGCGCGACATCATGGCATTCGTCTCCCTGTGCGTGTTTTTTCATCGGCTAAACCAATCGGGTGCAGTGAATGCCCCGTGACTCGCGCTTTTAGTATGTGTGTTCGAGGTTGTATGCGTGCGAGCTTTGAATTGTGCTCAGACCTAAGATGAAACAAATTTTATGTCCAGTAGCGACGCCGTGAAATATATTCGTACCATTTTTCTTTCCTTCTACTTTTCGAAATATTAGGGCCGACCAATATTAAATTATTTTTAAATTTTGCTTTAAGCCCATTCTGGCGCAGGTATGGCGCAAGTCTGAGCGAAAATGGCGCTTTGGCGCGAGATGTAGCAGACTTTCGTTCATGGTGCAAATGGCGCAGCACTTCCATCACTGGAGAATTGACCTCCAGCAAGCTTGGCTCAGTCAAATGCCAGGTACCACTTCATGGATTTGTGTAGACAGATTTTATTTGTTTGAACAGGTACTAGTGATGCAAAACTATCGATAAATTGACTATTGATACTATTGATAGTTTTCCAAAACTATCCATAGTACTATCGATAGTGGACCATCGATAGTACTATCGATAGTTTTGCACCACTAGAGCGAACACAGTTGCCGCACCGCCGCTCGCCTCCCTTCCTCCTCTCCGCCCAAACTCCCGTCTTCGTCATCACTGAAAGTTCAACCAAAGTTGGGATGGTAAGTGCTTGGGCTAGTTGGTGTCCCATTTGAAAAAATAAAGCGAGAAAAAGAAGAGACAGCGACGCAAACTACTAGTGTCGCAAGACTATCGATAGTAAACTGTTGACAGTACTATCGATAGGTTTACGATAGTCGACTATCAATAGTTTTCTGATTGTCGATTAACGATAATTTTCCGATAGTCGACTATCAATAGTACTATCCATAGCTTTTCGACAGTCGACTATTGATAGTACTGTCCATAGTTTTTGATAGTCGACTATCGATAGTTTTTCGATAGTCGACTATCGATAGTTATTTTACTATAGAGTCAGATTTCTGGCGACTATCGATAGTTTTGCATCACTAACAGGTACGCTCTTCCAGCAGCGTCGAGGGTAAATCCGGCATCGACATCGCTGCACGCGAGCGATTTCCATGATGACGGTCTCTTAAGCGTCGCGCATTATGTGCCTCGGGCGCTTTTGTCAGGCACTCAAGTTTTCTTTGACACGTTTTTCACCCCGGGAGCCAACCTGCGTGTCTAAATAAATTATTTGTATAGTTTATTTAAATTAATAAATAAATAGACCAAGCAAATGTTTTTACTACACTCATGATTCCCCCATATAATCAAAAGCAACTTTTGGATTTGTTATGAAGGCAGAGCACGATGCTTTCAAGAAACACAGTGACTACTTGCATTGTCTATATTTGCAGTCTTTTAAGATGGTAAATGTGTAAATATACCTTGTGCTTTTTATTGCACAACTAACACTTAAGCAAATTTCCAGTGTCATAAATAATTGGCCTCTCTACCCTCGTCTGTCTTGGAGACCTCTACATACTCGATGTGCGCCAGTGCTAACGCTGATTCCTTCTCTCGACGGTGCAGATAGTCGTAACCTGTTATAAAATAATGTGCAGAAGTTGCGCACATAATGATGGCATGCAGTTGGGTAGTAAATATGAGTATCGGACAACACTTCACAAAGCAAGACAAAATTAAAAAATTGGGGCTCCAATTCACGCTGTAAAGATGGTTGGCCAGCGAAGCTGTGGTATCACCTGCAACGATTGCCCACTGCACTATACCAAATGATTGACGAAGCAAAAGTAAATGCACTGTACCAAAACGTTTTTTGTAAAGACCCTTTTTGCAAATGCCACCAGGCGGTGCTCCAGCTTGACGTCCCAGCGAACTTCCGATTCACAAAAAGAATGAACAAAACCCACCTTGACACTGCTGCCTGAAATGTCGATGAAATGTTTAACCACCAATTCTCCGGGTGAACGCCAAAAGAACGAAGAAACGGGAGATACTGTAAACGACTTATTTTTTGCGGGCTCAATATTTTGCGATTTAGGTTAAAGCTGAAGTTTTGGAATAATTCGCGGGTTCTAATTTTCGCGATGCGGTGGAATCTCAATATAAATTCCAATGTGTGTACGTTTTACCAGAATCATTCGCGTGACCTATTTTTCGCGAAATGTAGGCGGTTCGCAAAATTTAAGTCCTTTACAGTATGTTAATATGTTTCGAATATTTTGTAAACCAACTTGCCTCCTCCAAGACATTAAATTGTACAGCCGAATGCCCTCATTAAATCTCCAACTTTGTTGTCCGTGTAGCATTTATTCTTTCTAGCACTGGTGACATAAGCAAGCTCGACAGACTTGCAAAGACTGAGCGATCGGAAGTCGCTTGGGACGCAAGCGGCAGTTCATGTTTGTAAACAGCGAAAGGGTCTATGTGAAAGACTTTATATGGTGCCGTTGCCACGGCGGCTTATGAAACCGCAATTTTTACCGAGAGACGCATGCGGGGAGCACTATGTGTTTCGCATTGTTTGTGCACGCCTTATCTATCATGTGGTTTTGACACTTGTGGTTTTCTTATTGAAAACTACAAGTGTCAAAACTACACGATAGAAGACAAGGTGTGCACGATGCTTTTCTGTCCACTACTGTTCTGTTGACAGACACAAAAGAAAACTGACCAACGAGTCAGATACAGCTTTGCTGTAAAATTGCGGTAAAACGCGACGAAAAAACGAATACTACGCGTTCGCGAAGGGGAGAGAGGAGCGACGATTTGAAGCCACCTTATGGCGGCTGTGTCACGTGATTTCAAGATGGCAGCACCCATGCGACGGAGGGTGAAAAAATTATAGAATTTTAGACATAAATTGAAGGGATGGCATAAAACCATTTGCAGGGGGATTACCTAGCTTGGAGCCCAAGCTACTGTTGCATTGGTAGGAGACTACATTTGGAAAATGGAGTGGCTGTAGCTGGCTTCAGTCGCTGCATTGGCATGTGCATCTATTGACATTTGGTGACCATAGCAAGCAGAATTTATTGTGCAGGAGGAGACTGGTGTGGCGAGATCAGGTGCATGCTTGCACTCTTTTGCAGTGCTTTTCAATGCGGCCGCAGGACATGAACATAGAGTAGAGTTCTCAATAAGGACTAAATGTGGATGGCCGATATTTTCCAGCACCTCATATATTGACAAGCCTAGCATGAAAGGCATTTTTTTTCTTACCTGGAACATGGTGCTGAAGTATCAAACTGCCTCTGATGTTGTGAACGAAAAAAGATGCCACCAGAACATCTCGGTGCTAATAATCGCCGCCAAGATGAGAAACGCAGGGCATCTCTTGGCGCCCAGCCTCCAGCAAGCACTTGTCGCCTTTTCTCATGCTCTGTCTGCGGGTGCATTGTGGAGGCTCCTGCCTGCAATTCTTGTCCTACATTTAGTCCTCCAGGCACACCCCAGGTCGGTACAAAAACATACAATAGTCTATTCAACACCCGAACACGATTCGGGCGATATGTTAGATATAGTCCCTAACGGAATGAGAACATCTGGGCGTGTCTTACAAGTGCCCAGGCTTGAAGCATTGCCAAAGGTAGGAAGCTCGTGCTGGAGCGAGAGCAACTGAAGCTTCTCCCTGCCGTCCTCATCTTGCGAGTTTCTAGAGTTATTGAACCATTTTAAATGTGGCAATGCTACACCATACAATAAAAGTTTTTACAAAAGCAATTTGTGGTTGATCTTATCAAAAGCTTGTTATAAATCGAAATAAATAATATCGACCTGCTTCCTTTAAAGAAGAAATGGCACCGTGTATTCAAGTGTACAAAAACTAATTTCTACTCGGAGACTTTCTAAAAAAATTGCGTTCCATGGTGCTGTTTCTAACGAGTAAAAAGACCCATGTCTGTATAACTATCTCACACTTTCAAACGAGCATACAGTAGGGAAATGGGGCAATGATTGTCTACCCTAGACATGTCACCAGCCTCCTTTACTGGTAATACAGTAGACTTCCTCCACAACAATGGAAGATCACGATTTCTCGGGTGATATGCATGCTTGAATGATGGGGCAAACAAAATCGGTGCTGTTCTAAACAATAAAACAAGATATAAAATCTGCACCCAAGAACAGCCTAGCTTCAATCTCTTTATTGCTTTCAACATTTCGGTGTCAACTTCCTTGATTGCTGAAATGTTAGTCAATATTACTGAAAAAAGATGTGCTTGCATTGACCAAAGTGTCAACATTGTAAAAACATTTCTCAGCAAACAGCAGATCTCCAACAATATCTGGACCCGCTTGGCAATGGTAGCAATGTGTGTACATATGTTCTTAGATCTAGGTCACTTGACAAGCTTCGGAAAACGCCCGACGCCTTTTTGCGGCGCATCGGCTCAATGGCACCTGCTACACTATCGGCCCGTACTATAGACAGATCCGGTGGAACGTTGGATGCACATTACTTGCGGTGGAAAGTGATTTTATTGTGGTTCTTACAGTAAACATAAGGTCTTCACAATACTTAATGCAAAAAGAGCGTCGTTCAAAAAATGTTTTTTGTTGACCGTGGAAGCATTGACGCTGTGGCGCTAGGAACGTTATCTACCTTTACCTGCTTGCGTGCCAGCAACAGAGAACTGTTTTTGAACGCTGCTTTTCTGTGGAGCTTGTCAACTGATAGATCTAAAAACGTTGGCGTGTTGGGCCTGAGCGGAGACATCTATTGTCTCAAGCACTGGTTAAGAAACCCCCATTTTATTGAATCCTTTCAAGAAGACACTTAGTTTAGAGAAAATGGCAAACAACCTCCTTTTAGAAAATTTGTTTTCAGGAAAACACAATTAACCGAACTCGACTGCTTGCTCTGCCTTGGCCGATGGTGAAGCCGAGCCAGTCAGTGAATCACTCGCTTGGGCGGCCAGCACATTCAGAGTAGGATAGACACGTTTTTGTGCATGTCACAACCCTGCTGTTTTCGCAAGAATACTTTTACGTTCTGCCTGGTTTACGGCCTAAGAGAGAAGAGCTAGCGAGTGCTCAAAGCATAGGCAAACATGCCTCGGTGAATCGCGCTAGCATTTAGGTGCTTCCAGATTTGCTTATGCCAATCGAATAGATTCACTAAATGACGATCCTTTTTCAATAATTGATGTTGCTGTAAACTGAGCTTCGATAAAATATGCCCGTTCTCGAAAACATGCTTCTATGAAATGGTGTTCGGTCAACTGTCGTAGACCCCTGCACGAGTGCAACTGAGCAGCAGTTGTAGGTGCAGCACATTCTATTAGCATAAAATAGTCACACAGCCAAACAAAGCACCTCAGTGATGCCTAGCAGACCAGCAAACAAATAAATATTTAACACGGGGTACTATTCTGTTTAATATCTCCAACATTACCGTCCCGCTTCAGCTCGTCACTAGATTGTTGACAGCTGCCCCGGCGAGGATTCTTTCCGGACATGCGCAAGTAAAACATCTCAACACAAGTGCTATCCGCCCCTGCTTAACCACATGTTCTTTACGAACATAGCTCGGCTTCCTAGCGATATCTTAGAACGCCGTAAGTTAAAGAATATTTCCGAAACAGTAAAAGCCTATCTTGCAATTGCGCAACATAAAGAGAACAGTGCAGGTAGAGCTGCATGGGCACTTTCAACGTTCCCGGATTCATACAAAACCTGATTGTCGTTAGCGAACTTTTAGGTACTGAAAACAGGAAAATGAACAAGAGAGTGTGATGGGTTTGGAAGGGAAAGAAACGTGGACAAAATGCAAACACATGCAATCTAGACCAGACGAGACGACCGACCGAGCTAATGCTCTGTACGAACAATCTGAACCTTAAATACTACTTTCTGTACAAATACAAGATACCCAGAATATTACAAGATAAATAGCCACCAAAATTAACGTACCGATTGGGCAGTGCTGTTCGAAAATCAAGTAAATCGCCGAAGTCACAGGACGTTCACAAAACAAAACGGCCATCTTGGAAAAATAAAATAGTGATGGTGATAGCGATGTGTGTTCTGTAAAAACTCGGAGGACAAATATAGTCAATGTTTTTTCTTTAAATTTATGTATGGCAACTGCAAACGCTCTGGAAAACATACTTCCCCTAGCAAAACCTCATTAAAATCATGGTCACAAAATAGTCTAGAGTTTAAGCATTTAGACGTGTTGAAATACACTTGGCAATGTCTATGTGGAGCGCAAGTTTGTCCGTTTCTTTTGCAGGGGTTGTGGTGATGTCAGAATGCCGAGCTCTGATTGAAGGATAGTGGATAGACCTGAAGGCAGCTAGCACTGTCTACCCACCATCCTTCAATCAGAGTTTGGCATGTTGACGTCCCCACAACCCCAGCAAAAGAAGCAGACGAAACTGCGCTCCGCATAAACCTTTTCTCAGTAATTAAATGCAAACGGAACACAGACTTGGGAACCCTTCTTGCTGATAGCTTTTCCTTGAAAGTGTTATTGGTCAAAAGCCAATGCCACGATAGGCTAAAATACTTCGGACATAGCATGCTTAAAGTGGCCAGAAAAATTAAACGGGAATATCTATCTATCGTCTTTCCATCAAACTTTTCGGAGCTTAATCTTTTCAATAAGTACCTTCTCGCATGTTTCACAGTAATCCGTGGCATGGATTCAGCACACTCTTTTTGTGACGTGCACCAGTAGGTATGCACTGTCATCAGAAAAAAATACAATTTATTTAATTACGACAGGAACCCACAAGAGGGGAACATGGCAAGACCCGATCCACCAAAAAGGACTGGGCCTAAGAGTGCAGTCTTGCAAGGCTTCGTCCATGATTCAGGACGGTTTGAAACCTATGATGAATGCAGAGAACAAAGGAGTCCATCAGGTCAACAGGAACAATATCTGACCTGAACATGCAGGGCAATGAAGAGCAGGGGCGAATTTATAGGTCAGGCTGGGTGGGGTGGGGTGGGGGAGAAGGGGAGTTTGCAAGGAGATACCTATTTCACGGGCAAAATGTAGCCCAGATGTGTTTTGTTGACCTGATATTTGTTATGTCACCAAGAACTAATCATTTCTTCCTACGAAAAGCTGGAGTATGTCGATTTTTCATTAAGAAAAAGTTAACCTGAAAAAGAAACACAAAAAACCCTTCCAAAAATAAAAAAATCTGCCCATGATGCAGAGCACTTGAGTATGCACCAAAACACTGAGGGAGAGGAGGAGACGAGAGTGCGTGGGGACATCAGAACACAGAGCTCTAGTTGGAATGACTAGTGGGTAGACCTAAAGCTAGTATACTGCTAGCAGTTCAAGAGGAGGAAAGGAGGAACTCCCTCTTGCTCATAGTGCTTGGACCCTTATTTTTGTACCTGCACATCACCATTAATCCCTATTGAAAAATATTTTTTACCGGAATGTCATTTCCAGTAAAAGTCTATTTTACTGGATTATGGGACTCTTTTCACTTCCAGTAAAGCCGTAGTTTACCGGAATGTCGCCGGAAGCTTTACTGGAATGTCACCGGATGGTTTACAGGAATGTTACCGGCTTTTTACCCGAATGTCACCGGATTTCTACCGGAAGTTTATTTCCAGTAAAAGTCTATTTTACTGGATTATGGGACTCTTTTCGCTTCCAGTAAAGCCACAATTTACCAGAAGATCACCATATAATAATATCTTTATTATCTTCGAAAAAATACATGTGTGCGTGCTGGCCCACGAAAGCAAAGATGCTTGTATGTGAGACCAGGCAGCCAATAAAATACCGTGACACAGTGAACACTAGAGAAACAAAACAAACAAACAACAATAACGTAGGAATGTGGGCAACGAATACGCACTAAGTAATTATATAATCATTATTGCGCGAGCGTGAGGCACCATTCTCTTACATTCCGTTTTACCGCACGAAAGGATGATATGTTCAGCAAAGACTCTGGCAAACTGTTGAAGATTGGCCGGAATTCATAGTGTTTTTTCTTTCTTTTTTCGGAAGTCAATGGAAGCCATTTAGGAGGAAGCCTGTGAACCGTGGTTGGTACATGTTTACCAGATGCTGGACGATTCGGTAACAATAAAAGTGGTTAGTCCACAGAGACCTGAAGGTTCTATGTATCTATTTAACCGGGTCGATACCAGTAAACAATTTGCACAGCTGTAGACAAAAGCAATCAGACCAAATAGGAACAGCCGAGTTCTTTGTCGCAAAAGATATCTTTCAAGGTACTTACAATGCCACTGGGTAAATTCCTAGACGTACGGTAATAAAACCGCGCAGGCGCACCACACGGACACACACGTATGCTCTCAGTAGCACGTTTAGCGAAAACCACAAACGCGCGAAACGAACATCCACCGCCGTTGAGAACTCACGGGCACACAGATCACGATGTCGTCCCTGATGTCGTCGCCGCGGGTGCGCCAGGCGTCAGTAGCACGCTTAGCGAAAACCACGAACGCGCGAAACGAACATCCGCCGCCGTTGAGAAATCCCGGGCACACTCCGATGTCGTCCCTGATGCCGCCGCCGCGGGTGCGCCAGGCGTCAGTAGCACGCTTAGCGAAAACCACGAACGCGCGAAACGAACATCCGCCGACGTTGAGAAATCTTGGGCACAGTCTTTTTCGCTCGCTGGATGCTTCTGAAGCCGGACGGACAAAGAGGCGTAAGAAACAGGTCACTGAAAGATATTTTCTTTTCATCTGCACACGCAGCTGCTCTGGAAGATACAGGTCGCACACATGAAACGAGAATCCGAGACTGAGCGTTCGTTCCTGGCCGGCCGTTGCTCGTTGACGGACAAAGAAGCCGGTTTTCTTAAAAAAAAAAAGTCAGCAAAACGACCTTCTCGCATTTTCCCCACGACCCATTGCGAGGGAGAGTGGGTGCGTGGGGACTCGTCCTTGGTGCGAGGCACCAAGGACGCCCAGTCCCCGGCTCGCCTCGGCTTGCCCCTCCCCTCGCGTCGGCTTTGAGTGAAGTTCGGTAAACAGGGAAGCGAGTCACCCGTTTCGCTGGCTGCCGGCTGCCGGTGACATTTCAGCGAAATCTGTGGAAACCCGATGCCGATGAAATTTCAGCGAAATCTGTTTGCCGGAAAATAATCTAGCAAAGACTGTTAAACTGGTTTTGGATGAGAACGGGTGAAAGTGCCCACCTTTTTGGATCGTCAAAACAGTTCGCTGCACGCACTTCTTGAGGGTTGCAACGTCGTCCCGAGCTAAAACTCGCACTCACGAGAATGCCGCCCGAGTGGTCTCGTACCTGCTCTGCCCCGACTTTTGCCTGTCGCAAATAGCAAGTTGCCGGTGATCGCTGCTCACCTTTTTGGATCGTCAAATCAGTTCGCTGCACGCACTTCTTGCAGGATTGCAACATCGTCTCGAGCTAAAACACGCACTCACGAGAATGCCACTGCATTGGCGGCCACCATTACAAACTCAGCTAGTCCCCCTGCTCGTCTTGGCTTCCTTGCCTTTAGCCGTTCCCCTTTCGTCGGCTACCAGTGAAGTTCGGTGTCTGGCAAACGAGAGTGGCTTCCGGTAGGATTCCAGCGACGGGTAATCGAAAATGGTTCTGGCAAAACTTTCAGCGAAAGTATCTTCCGGTAATATTTCCACCACAGACTGGTAAACGACGCTGGTTTCTGGTGAAAATGAGTGGAAATTAACCCGTTTCCACTGAATGACACGGGAAGTTTTTGCCGGATTTTAACCAAGAGTGGCTCCGGTAAAACGTACACCGGAATCTGGTAACTGAAAGTGGCGGCCGGTAATATTTCCACCAAGAAACTGGTAAACTACGCTGGTTTCTGGCGAAAATGAGTGGAAATTAACCCGTTTCCACCGAATGTCACTGGAAGTTCTTGCCGGATTTTTCAATAAGGATTCTTCCCCTAGAAAATTAGCCCTTGATGCTCGTCGCTTAACATTCGGACAAAAGTTGCTAATCCCACCCTCTCCGGCCTGTGGCTTCCGCAGTACCACGCACAACTCTCCTCCGTGCACCCCTAAGCTGACAGTGCTGCGGAAACGATGTGCTCTTTGAGCCAGTCGCACTTGTATCTTTTGCCACATGATCACGCTCCCTCGCGTATAGCCACATTCGCAGAATAAGGTCAGGTGAAAGACAGGGGGGCAGGTGAGGTTTGTCAACTAACGTCCCAACTTTTCACTCCCGTACGGATGGCGACAGAGATCTCACGGTAGCTGACATTTGTTCTGAACCTTTCTTTATCCACTGGTGTATTTCAACGTCTGTGTGTCAACAAAATGACTGAAAACTTGAAAATGAAGCAGAGATTGTCAGTTGCGTGCTTCACAGAATAAATAGCACATCTCGCGTCCAATTTTGTCGCCCGTGGGACGTGCTTTCTTTTTTCGGTTCTCCCGTCTCTTATGGCGGAAAAACCACAGTTGACTGCTCTTGTTCCTCTCCTGAGTGATGCATGACGGGAGTGCATTGTGGTGTACACTTGATTCTCAAGGTGCAGCGAGTGCATGGACGCGTGGAGTGGCAACGCCGAAATCAACTCGTGGAGTGTCGACCGAAACGAACTCGCTCCACGTTGCGAGTAGGAACGCATGGGCACAAGTGCCCATGCGTACATGTAGTCGTACACTGCGCACGAGCATGTGGCTTCGTCTTGCATCTTGTTCACGGGCAGAACTTGCTTCGACAGCATTGCAGAAATTACACTAGCCCTGACAATGAAGTACAAAAAGATTTGTGCCGAGTCTAGACACTTCTGCAAGATCGCCAAGCCAGAAGACCTAAACCGAGCCGCCACTAAATGTGTTCTGTTTCAAAATGGCCTAATTGGCAAGACTGAACCGCCACCAAATGTGTTCTGTTGCAGAGCGCAAAAGTACATCACCAGACATGAGTGTCTAAAATATACTTACAATGGCTAGCGACGCCTCATAGAAGTCATGCGATGACCCTCTGCTTGGCCAGTTAAGCCACACGCAGTGCCGTGAAGGGTACAGGACGGCATCCATGAGCCAGCCGGTGCAGTGACCCAGGGTCCCGCCCATAGTGTTCCGCTGCTGCCTTGGACGAGGTGAAAGCCAGCTCAATGATGTCATGGTCCCCGGGACCTGTGGTGTGTAACCATTGTGTTTAAGTTTTACAGTCGCCGACCAATATTTAGGACTCGATGGGGATCGCGCGAAACTGGGAATAATCAAGCAATTCGAAAAAATGAATATAGCCTACAAATCACTTTATTGCGACTTTAAGTGCAAAGTTGCTGCAGAAAGTGATTGATACAATAGGCTTTCCCTGCTAAATTTGGCGGAAACATTTTCCCGCTAAATCTAGCGGAAATATTTTTCAGCTTCTAGCGGAAAATTTTCCCCGCTAAATCTAGCGGAAATTTTCCCGCTAAATCTAGCGGAAAAATTTCCCGCTAAATGTAGCGGAAAATTTTCCCGCTAAATCTAGCGGAAAATATTCCCGCTAAATTTAGCTGAAAATTTGTCCCGCTGGAAAACTTTCCCGGTAAATCTAGCGGAAAATTTTCCCCGCTAAATTTAGCGGAAAATTTTCTCCCCCACCTCGAGGTCACGTGACCCCCAGGCCATGTGACCCCCTTCCCCCAAGGTCACGTGACCCCCCCCCCACCCGTGCCTTCCTCCTCCTCAAGAGCTGAGCTCTAATTCGGCATTACAGGGAGTTGTAAACGGCTTTCATTTTTTAATGTATTTATAAGCCGCTTAATTCAAATAGCGTTTTTGCTTAATTCATACTTTTTTGTGTTCGCGGCCCCGTTGAGTGCGCCTCTTTCCGAGCACCGGTGCACCGCAGAAAAGCAATACCCGCAGAGCTTGCTTTCACGAGTGTTGCTTCTCCGCAGTGCACCGGTGTTCGGAAAGAAGCGCACTCAATGCGGAAGTGCTCAACAAAACAATTGACCGCATCTCCACGTGGTGAATGATGTAGATTGGGGCGAAGCTCTGGTGGTGCTTGTCTGCGTAGACGCTGACCTGCAGCATGCGGAGCCTTTCGTTCGTTTTCATCCATGTCTGAAAGAGAATGTGTGGTATGGAACGTGGTTATGTACGCATTTGAGCATTTGACCGCAGCGCCCTCTCGTCTATAAACATTCAGCCAATGCATGCAAAGTTTAACACGATTATATAAGCATTTGACCGCAGCGCCCTCTCCTGTATAGACGTTGAGCGGCTACATGCAACGTTTCATCCATGACATCCCCAGCTCTTGAGTTACTACATCATCTCAGAGCCCCCTACTCGTCCCGCAGTCGTGGTCGAGTGGTTAAGGCGATGAATCAGAAATCCATTGGGGTCTCCCCGCACAGGTTCGCATCCTGTCGACTGCGCAAACAAACTTGTTTTTTTTTCGTCTTTTTTTTTTCTTTTACACGATTTGAGCACGTGCTTGTGAGCACATGAGCTCACGAGCAGGAGCACGAGCACCGGACGCTCGGACACTGGCGGACATACGGACATGGCTAGCCCCTAAGGAGCTTCGCCCCTAAAAGTACCTTTCGGCCGCGTCGAAGCAACGGGACACGAACAGAGATTAGGCAAAGAACGTTGCCTAATCTCTTCTTGCTTTATTGCCTTGGAAAACGCCGGCAGAATGCCGTGTAAAAAGGTAAACAATCATTGGCTGCAGAATTAACAGGCCTAACCTTGCATCTGCCTCCGGCTTTTCTGTCATTCTTCCTCTCACGATCACAGATGTCAGCGCTTTCGATTTACCACGCTCCACAGTCCCGGCTTTGTGTCCCTGATCTATGCGAGGTAGAAGCATTCAAACTGTCATAATCCTACGTAAACAACCACGCACCCGAACAGATCCAACTCAACGACCCGACCGTGGTCCAGGCCCGAACGGCCCGTCGACCTTGCCAACCTCGCCGCGCATGCGCACTGCGGATGAAGAAGGAAATGACGTAGGGCGCTCTGTCAACTTCCGGAAGGATCTGTGAAATCCCGCAGAGCGAGTTCGGCGGGGTTTGAGGTGCTCCGTGGAGCGGGCGTTGCCAGAGATCTACGAGGGGAAGATGACCAGCTCGAGCCAGATCTGCGAGCCGAATATGAGCACTCCAAATGGAGCGCTTTTCAAGCACTCGAGATCTGCGAGCGGAATTCACCATAAAATTTGTGACTTCCTGGAGTTTGAATTAATGCGAGTCTACTGTAGTTTGCTGTACGGCGTTTCACATTCAGCGAGTCATTTTGTCACTGTATAGAGACGAAAGCATGAAAGCGTTCGGACAACTTACGCATTCACGGCTGCACGATGCTCGCCAACTGTAGGGCCAGTCGTTAGACTTTGCCCTTGGCGAAGGGCAAAGTCTGTAAAATAGTTTGTTGTTGGGCGAGTTGGTGAACGTTGGGATACATGGTATGGCGCAATAAAAGACGGACACAAGAGAGAAACAGACACGAGCGCAACTCCTTTCCTGATGCAGAAGCCGATGAATCGCGCAAGATTCATCGACGTGTCGCGCAAGATTCATCGGCTTCTGCATCAAGAAAGGAGTTGCGCTCGTGTCTGTTTCTTCTCTTGTGTCCGTCTTTTTTGCGCCAAACCATGCATCCCAACGGCAAAGTCTGGTTTGTAACACTGTGCCGCGGGAGCAAATGCACAGATTGATTGCTAGCTCCTTGGCGATACAACCGCTGCCTTCTCACGTCGACACACGGGAAATACCGCAAAGAGAAGCAGACACCGTCACGACTTCGCAAGGTGAAACCTTGCGAAGAATTGCTTCGAGTGTCAACGTGCTATGTGGCAGCTGCCATTTAAAAAAAAAATACTAGTTTGTATTTTTTTTGCAGGACGTGACGTCACGAAAACCGACGGCAGCGATTAGCTGGTGGAGTGATGTAGATTCTTTTGGGGGGAATTGGCCACTAAATTTATAACCTGTCATCATATGTAGTTTCTAAACATGGCAGATATAATCAGGCCAGTTTCCCTCCACAATGCTGCCGCCTAGTCTGTCGCACAAATTATTTCCGTTGCCAGGGGGCAATTGGGGCTTTACGTAAACATAGGCTGTACGTGCGTGTAGGAAAAATAACATGTATGACCGACCACATCAATGGCTCTTCCAACATATTGCAAAAAAAATCCGACAGGTCAAAATTTGTTTTGTTGTTTTTCCCCGTTTTTGGTGGCTGCCATGTAACATCAAAATATAAGTAACAGGTAAAATAAAACTAAAGATAAAAGTACATAACGTAAGGTGTACATGAACTCTATAGCTATAATACCAGTCCCAATAGTTTAGCAAAGAGGCCGGTCTTCTCAGAAAACCCCCTCTCTCACTCGAATCCGTATTCTAATTATTGAATCTTAAAAAGAAGTTGCCCCGCAAAAGCTGCAGAAAATGCACAAAACAAAGTGACAGCGCCTAAAAAGGTCACACCTGCATTTCGAACTACACGCAGTGCAGGATGCAGAACGGTACCCATGGGCTAGCTGCAGCTGTAACCCAGTGCTTGCAGTATATTGCAGCTGCTTGGAAGGGAGGGAGGCCACCTCCTTCATGCCGTGGTACCGGGAAAAGCAATACCGATGAGCCGCAGACGTCGAGCACCTTGAGTATTGCTGTGCGTCCACGAAGCAATTCTGGGACAGCAACGACAGAAAACTTCAGTGACACAGTGAACAAAAAAGAGGCCGAAAGAGTATGCATGCAGGCGAGCGTGAATTGTGAACACAGCTAAAACCCAAGGAACAAGGAAGCAGAAAGAGGGCACAAGAAGAGGCCTTTCGACTTCCTTGCATGTCGAGTTTGAGTCTCAAACTGGTGTAGTAAAAAGCAACAATACTGGTTCCCTAGCCTTTCCTGCATCGAGAAGCCTTGGAACGAAGAATCGTACTGGTCACTCATCTTGTTTTCTCTTCTCGGGCGGATTACAGTGCACGCTGCGGCAGCAAACTGCCTCGAAGGGGCTCAACTCACACTTCTAAGAGAATGATTGGCGAGCAACTTCTCCATTGTGTGCTACGTGCACCCTATGTCTTAAAGAGGTACTCTGGCATTTTCTTCATTGTCCCCAATTTTGCCTGAAAACTTGCTAAACACACCAACAAACATCACTGAAATAGTAACCTAAACATTTGGCCAAAATCACTTTTTTCGCGAAGTTATACAATTTACAATTTTGGTCATCATCGTGTTTTTCAAAGTGAAAAACTATATTGGCAACATTGAAATAGTGACATCATGTGAAGGCAGGGGATTACTCTTTGGGCTGTAGACTTTGTTCCCAACTGATCACAAACAGTTTCATGGTGTCAAAAGAATGCTTTGGAAGGTCGCTCCAGCCCCCGCGCAGCAGCACGAAACAAATGCTCGGCATAGTTAATTTCTAGACAGCCCGCTCGAACTGCAAGCCTGCCATCCCGTGACGCAGGCACGTAGCCAGGGGGGGGGCATGGGGGATCGCCCCCCCCCCTGAAATCTTCCATTTTGCTGGGACCCCCTCTCCCCCTCCCCCTTATACAGCATTTTGTCATAAGTGCCACCCCCCCAAAAAAATAAAAGAAACAAAATCCTGGCTACGTGCCTGCCGTGACGTCACAGCAATGAAAATCGCAAGTATATTTGAATCTTGGTTTTGGCGTCATTTTAATTTGCCGATTTTACAATAACTATTTTGAATTTCACGATAGTAAATAACATACCGGAAGGAGTAAAAGATGGCAATTTTGAAAATATAGTTAGGTGGGGTCGCTCACAAAATCGCTGGAGTACCACTTTAAGCAGGTCTCTTTTATGCGAACACGACAGTGGTAGGAACGTTACTTGTGTCGAGCTAGAGAAGCCATGTTCGGGCTACACCAGCTACGTCCACACTGGCTTTCATGGCGGTTATGTGCAATGCACACAGCTTTCACTATTTCAGCCGAGTGCCGAGGCAAACACAGAAGCAGCCACATAAGACAGTCAGGGGAAGACGTCAAGTTGTACAGGCTAAGGGGAAGGACATAATGCAGCGAGCTATCTAGTCCAGGCTATTCCTCTGAGAAATGCAGTCGGTGGAAATGTAGGTCAGTTATTCCCGCCATTGATTTAGGTAACGAATGCAGCCATTACACCATTTTGCATATTTCTCTACTGCAATGCTAGTCACCCGCAACGAAAAAAACGCCACAAACTAAAAGGAAGTCTGGTTGCATTGTTAACACGGACATTAAGTTCAGTAGCAAAGGCCACCTGTGCCATCCACCTGTTCATAAGCGAGCTGGAGTTGATCAAAGCACAGCCGAGAATCTCTCGGAAGTATTTGGTTCCTTGTCAGTAGCTATTGAATGAAAACACAGTGCAGTGGTGATTACCATCAGCACAGCCTTGCCACTGGCACTGCTGTCCCTCCGGTGGCACATGCACAACATGGCCTGGAAGGCCCATATATCCCTAAAAGAAAGCTGCATAGGATGCACTTACCGTGGCTAGCGTCGCCACCCAGAAAGCTTGCACAATCCTCTGCATGGCACGCAGTGCTGTTCAAAACAGAGCGGTACCTGCAAGCCAGTTGCTGCGAAGGCTTGTAGTGTCTTGCTGCTGCCTTGGAAAAGCTGCAAGTCACCTCTTTCACGCCTTTTGGTACCCATCAGCTTCAAAGGAAACGCTGATGAATCGCGACCAGCTATAACCTGCAGCGCAAGAGAGAAAATTGGGAATGTGCAGACTTTTATCTGTTTGCTTTTGTCTCGCGTTTGAGTTTTGTTTGAGAAGAAAACAACAATGACACTTCTTTCCCAGTTATATGCAAAAGAAACGAGAACGTCTCGGTTATTAATAAGTTGTGTGCAGAAAAGACACGGGTGCGAGGCGTAGCTCCGCAGAATGTTCTTTTTGCACGGGTGCTCGTGCAAAAAGGTGCTTTTCACTGTCATAAGCTGGGGCCTGTGCCTTTGCTGCACACAACCTATGCTACAGAGTGTATGGCACGCCTTCGAGAGCACTCGCGTACGGCGAGAAATCTATGATATACAGGGTACAATCGCAGGAAACCTCGCAGAGGTTCAGGAAGCTGCGAGCGCACCAGAATGTGAAACTAGAGGTTTTGATAGCATTTCATAGTTTGAGAATATGACGTTATTTGGGTCAAAATATAGAAACGAAAAACGTAACTTCCTTACCGGTTGATGATGGGTTACGGCCATCGGAGCACGACCAACTATTTGTCATGATCGCGGCATTCGATCGGACGCGGGTTGGAAAATGTGGTATAAGCCATGGGGCTTAGGAGAAGAAGAAGAAGAGTTACTCAGCTAACATGGACGGCTGTGCTTTCTTTCCTCACCGGCTACGAACACTACATGGTGGCAGCGAATTTAACAATATTCATTCATGAACTTACTCTCCAAGCATCTCCAGAGGGCATAGGCACCGACCGAAGTCCACCGAAGTCCAAGCGTGTTAGTCAAGCAAGCGCAAATACACAGAGAACCACCGGCAACCGCTTCGCCCAAGATAGCTACCTCTGTGTTCGCTTGTCAACCGCCGGAACCTTTGGACTTCACAAAAACTAAAGACTGGCCTCGATGGATACAGCGCTTTGAGCGATTCCGAGCCATAAGTGGACTTCACAACAAGCCCGCAACAGAACAAGTGAACACCTTGATATATTGCATGGGCGAAAAGGCAAAAGACATTGTACTCTCATTTAGGATTACTGCCGACCAGTCACTACAATACGAAGCCGTTAAGAAGGCCTTCGATGACCATTTTATTGTACGGCGCAATATCATCTACGACCGAAGCAAATTCCATACAAGGAAACAAGAAGAAAACGAGCCCGTTGAAAACTTCATTACCGATCTACATGCTCTCGCGAAATACTGTAACCTCAGAGCACTCCACGACGAGATGACACGTGACCGCATCGTCGTGGGAGTCCAAGATAGAAAACTATCCGAGAAAATGCAACTTGATGCAAAACTAACCTTAGAGTCAGCAACCACAATGGCGCGCCAGTCGGAAACAGTCAAAAACCAACAAGACGATTTACATGGAACCGACAACGTCAACAGAGTTCAATCGTTGAAGGCACCAGCTCTATTCAGAGAGACACCCCAAAAGGGAAACACACAACAGTTATGCTACTGGTGCGGCAGGGAGAAACACTTCAAAGGTAACTGTCCAGCGCGAAATTCCAAGTGCAATAAATGTCAGAAGCCTGGTCACTTCGCAAGCGTTTTCCGGAGCGGCACTCACGTCCGAGAGGTAACCACATACGCACCAGAGGAGCCGTATTTCTTGGAAGTTCTTCAAGCCTCAGGAACACAATGTTGGGAGGTGACTGTGGAAGTCAACAACACGCCGGTTATTTTTAAAATCGACTCAGGAGCCGACGTCACAGCTGTTCCTGAAAGATTACACAAAACATCCCTCGGCAATGCGGCCCTGACGACACCAACACGGGCCTTGAGGGGGCCCAGTCAAGAAAGACTAACTGTTCACGGTGTGCTAAAAGCACGAATCCAGTACCGCGACAAAGTTACTACAACAGACATCTACGTGATACCTGAGTTGCAGACTCCATTACTCTCCAGAGCAGACAGTGAGATCCTGGGTGTTGTCAAAAGAATGAACGAGGTATTCGCTTGTCAATCTATGACAGTGGACCCGAGGACCGAGTTCCCAGCACTTTTTCATGGCCTTGGTCACGTGAGGATGCCTTACACGATAAAACTCCGTACGGATGCAGTACATCTTTCCCTCGCATCTCCCAGAAGAATCCCACTTCTCCTGATGGACGAGATCAAAGACGAGATCGCCAACATGGTCAGGCAAGAAGTAATTGAAGCCGTTGAAGAGCCAACAGACTGGTGCTCTGCCATGGTGATCGTACAAAAGCCAGATGGGAATTTCAGGATTTGCGTGGACTACACTGAACAGAACAAGTATGCAGACCGCGAACTGCACCCCCTCCCAGTCACCGAACAAGTACTGGGACAACTAAGTGGAGCGAAATTTTTCTCGAAAATGGACGCCAATTCAGGCTTCTGGCAATTCGAGCTGGCCGAAAAATCGCAAATCCTGACAACATTCATTACACCTTTCGGAAGATACAAATTTAAGCGACTACCGTTTGGCATCACATCTGCTCCAGAGTTCTACCAACGCAAGATGAGTCAAGTCCTGAGTGACCTCGAAGGACAAGTGTGCAATATGGATGACATTCTCGTCTATGGGTCGACCAGACAGGAACACGATAAGCGACTTCGATCTGTCTTATCCCGTCTTCAACAAACAGGCATAACGTTGAACGTGAACAAATGCCAGTTTGGAGTCACGCGCGTCAAATTCTTGGGACACATCATTGACCAAGGAATTCATCCTGACGAAGCAAAGGTGGAAGTTGTCAAACAGGTGAAGACACCTTCGAACGTCACAGAACTGAAGAGTTTCCTGGGAATGGTGAATTACCTTGGAAAATTCATACCATACCTTTCACAAGTGTCATACCCTCTGACCACACTTCTTAGCTCTAAGAATCACTGGAGCTGGAAGAAGACTAACAGCGATCTTTCGAAAAGTTGAAACTGGCACTCACCTCAAGTCCAGTACTAGCTTTATTCTATCCCAAGAAGCCAATTGTGCTGTCCACTGATGCCTCATCTTTCGGAACTGGGGCGGTACTTTGTCAGGAACAAGACAATGGACAGTATAAACCTGTAGCTTATGCGTCACGGACAATGAGCGAGACAGAGAGCGCTACGCTCAGATAGAAAAAGAAGGGCTAGCTGTAGTATAGGGGTTGTGAGAGATTTCAGGACTTCATCACAGGTATGAAAATTATGATTGAGACAGATCATAAGCCCCTGGTTCCGATATTGACATCACAGCGCTTGGAGGACATCACACCAAGACTCCAACGCATGAAACTCAGAATGATGAGGTACTCGTACGAGATTAGACACATCCCAGGCAAATATCTCGTGGCTGCAGATACGTTGTCAAGAAACCCACTACAGACGAACCCAGACAAAGAAATGGAAGATGAAATAGCAGCCTCTACGTACAAGGTATTACCCTCCGTCTACCAGCATCACCGAACACACTAAAACAAATTCAAGAAAAACAAGAAAGTGATGACACCTGCCAGCTGCTAAGGAACTACAGCATGCATGGCTGGCCCTCTAAGAGCTCTGTGGACACCAAATGCGTGAATTACTGGCAACACAGAAACGAGATTGCCGTGGAAGGACTCTTCATGAGAGGGTCCCGTATCATCATTCCGGCCTCACTGCAAAAAGAGATCCTGGAGGGTATACAAGAAGGTCATCAAGGTACCACCAAATGTCAAGCTCGAGCGTGAGAGTCTGTCTGGTGGCCAGGACTGTCTACACAAATAGAAGCGTATGTGAGACGATGCACACGCAGCATTCAAGAGAGAAGCAATCACCCTGAACCTCTCATCCCTACTACATATCCAGACAGACCATGGCAGCGTGTCGGAATGGATCTCTTCTACTTGCAAGGGAAGTGGTATCTACTTGTAACGGACTACTACTCAAGGTACCCAGAGATGGCTCCTTTGAGCAGTTTGTCAGCGAGCTCAGTAATTAATCATCTGAAGTCCATCTTCGCAAGACATGGCACACCAGAGATAGTGTACAGTGACAACGGACCTCAATTTCAACGACTGGTGAACTCCGAGTTTACACAGTTTGCGCGAGACTGGAAGTTTCATCATATTACATCCAGCCCCAAGTTTGCGCAGACCAATGGGTTTGTGGAAGCTGGCCTGAAAATAATTAAGGCCAGCTGGAAAAAAAACTGATGATGCCTTTCGGGCACTGCAAGCATACCGAGCAACGCTACTGGGGAATGGCTTCAGCCCTGCAGAACTTCTGATGGGCCGTCGCATTCGCACGTCCCTTCCGATAGCAAACCACCTTCTGGAGCCAAAAACTCCCGATCAAAAGAGCTCGGGGAATGGGAGGAAAAGAACAAACTCACACAGAAAACCAACTTCGACGAGAGACACGGTGCGCGCCCCTTGAAGCCAATTGAGAAAGGGCAAAAAGTGTGGATCACTGACCAGAAGACCGATGGACTCGTGAAGACAACTGCAGGACCACCCCGGTCCTACATCGTAAAGACGCCAAGAGGGGAAGTGCGACGGAACAGATTCCACTTGATCCCAATGGGAATGCCCGTAGGGAACGCCCAAGCAGCTGACAAGAGCGTCAGCAATCAAAAAACGATGGCAATACCCGCAGGGAACGCCCAAGCAGCTGACGAGACCGTCCGCAGTCAAGAATTGTCGTGCCCGGTGCCGTCGACTTCCCAACTTCCAGTCACACGAAGCGGACGTGTAGTAAGACCCGTTCAGAGACTGAACCTATAGGTACAAATGAAAAGATGGAAAAATAAAGAGAGGGAGATGTGGTATAAGCCCTGGGGCTTAGGAGAAGAAGTAGAAAGAGTTACTCAGCTAACATGGACGGCTGTGCTTTCTTTCCTCACCGGCTACGAATACTACAGAAGAGATTTGAAAAACACGAAAGAATAAAACATGTAGGGACAAAGACAGACAGCGCAGTTTTTTGTTGACATGGGATGTAAGATCAAACACATTATTCTGTCGGATCAAATGGTCTTGTTGAATTAGGTTTAGCTCTCAAGGGTCAGCCGGCAGGTTCTTCGGCGGGCTTTCAGATTTCTGCGATGCGTGTTTTAATCGCGAGCGCAGGCTCGAACAATGTAGGCAGCGGCGCCAAATAGATTTGAAACGAAGAAAGAGCTCTGACGCGTGGAACGAACACACGGAGATCACATCACAGGAAAACGCAAACCACTCGCCTTCCGTTGGACGACGGTTCGCAAGGCACGATGTTTCTCCGGCCCGACCGACGTTGCCGACGTTTCAAAATGCTACCGATGCTACTGCGTGATGCAATGGCTAAATTTCTCATATACTGCTAAGAGACCGATCACCCGTTGAGGCGTACCAACACCAAGGCTGTATAAACATGCAAAGCACACCTTTTTTTTCCTTTGACAAAATAAATAACAAAACTAAACCATTTTGACATCGCGGACGTCAAGATAACGAAAGATCCACCAAATAACCTTATTTTGACGTCTGTGACGTCATTGACCACGCCCCCTGGACATGGGATCGGTGCCGAATATACGCTCCCAAATTAAACTGATCGGTGTTGCACAAGTCACATGAACCTATTTTTAGGAACATTTATTAATTCGGATGATAAACTGTCTCCAAAAATGTACACTCATTTAATATCGTAGAATGCAAATTACGCCAGTGCCTCGTGACTTCCGACCTACAGATCTCAAACGTTCGTCACGCTGTAGTGACCATATGACTGAATGCTGGTAGAAGTACGCAATATTTATTGATTTATTTATGTATTTATTTATTCATTTATTCAAAATACCTTACAGGTCCATTTCTGGACATTACACAAGAAGGGGGAGGAGGGATTTAGTCAAACTATAATATTGTAGGGCCAGCCAGGGCCAGCCAGAGAGAAGGAGAAGAATCCTATACTCTGTTTCACCTTATGATGTACCGCAGGAAAGGCTACTAGCGCAAGCTCCTTGCTCTGGGGCACATCTCGGCGGCACAAGTTCTCGTGCATTAACGGCGGCTGCTGACGCTGTGCGCTCGCGCTTCTAGCCTTCGCTGCGGTACAACATAAGGTGAAACGGAGTATAGAGATGCACACATAGCTCGTGAGAGTAAAGCCCCTCTATCCTGGGGAAATGGCGCCATCCATTGTTGCAGAAATCCTCGAAAGACGTGCCGCGCGCCACTTTTGGAAAGACCATGGCGCCTGAAATCTAGCTCAGTGGTGCGCTGTGCCGCCATGGCCGCCATGACTTTCCCAACGACTCCACGTACCACGTGCCTTTTGCATCAACGCACCTTGAGCTACTTTTAGAACAGGAAGGGGATTTACGTGACAGAGGACACCATCGCCAACTGCCGACTGTGATCGAATGTGTATACGTGTAAATCAATGAAGGGCAGATGACTACCCTTCATATGGTGACCCGGGTGGCTGCGGCCTTAACGAACATAAATCCGCATCTCACAAGGTTACGCAAAGGCAAGTCACCGTCGTTTTCCTCGCAGTAGCCCAACCTGGCTGACGCTAACCCCGGAGGTGAGCTGCCGGCCACAAAAAAAATGTATTCAGCAACTCGCCACTGTTAGCAGACGACTACCGACATACTGTACTGTGTGGCCCAGAGTTGTGGTTCACACAAGTAGACCAAGAGTTTGCCCGCAGAAACATCACCCCTCAAACGACAAAATTTCGCAAGGTCGTCACGTACTTTATCGCCTGCAGAGGCGCAAATAGTGAGAGACACCGTCATCTCCCCGCCAGACCAAGAGCCTTATTAAAACCTCAAGCAAGAGCTAATCCGGGAAACCACTGCGTCAGAACAGCGACGCTTGCAGCAATCGCTCACGGCTGAGGAGCTCGAAGACCGCAAGCCATCGTCGCTCCTCCGACGCATCACACAACTTTTGGGGAGTCAAGCCTCCTCGCGGAATTATTACATTTTACGATAACTATTTTTCAGCGTCTCCCTTCGGATGTCCGCAGGATCCTGGCAACGTCCAGCAATATTCCTCTCGACGGCCTCACCGAACGCACCGACAGGATTTTAGATACAGCCCCGCCAATGATTCAAGCGAACACGTACCCACCAGTGCCATCCGCTACATGCGACAGTTTCACCTCCTTTTGATTTCCAATGGCTGCACGAGGACTTCGCCTATTTGATAACGGTGGTGGCTGCTCTTCGACAAAATCATCTTAATGTGCCTGAACCAAATCAAATGAGACGCTCTTCTGCAAGAGACCGATCAGGGACACCGCAAGTTTGCTACTTCCACCGGATTTACAGAACCCGTGCGCACAACTGTTCCTCGCCGTGCAGTTGGTCGAAGGGAAACCCCAGGAGCACTTACTGAAGGTGACAAGTCAAGCGCTCCTTCCTTCTTCAGGTCATCTTTTCTTTGTCGTGGAATAGAACACAAAAGTAAATTTCTTGTTGATACTGGAGCCCAAGTGAGCGCAGTATCACCGTCTGCCACAAAGCGTGAATTCAAAGAAGTCCTTTTGAGCCTACAGGCGATAAGTGAATCCGGGATAGCTACGTGCGGACAAAAGTCCCTCACTTTTAATCAGCGACTTACGGGAATTTTTCTCTGGATTTTCCTTATTGCTGAAGTGCAGTCCCATCTTGGGAGCAGATTTTCTGTCATACTTTGGCCTCTGCGTCGATGTACGTCATTCACGTCTTTTCGACACCACAACCCAACAAACCGTTACAGGGGCCATCACAAAAGCGTCTTTCTCACTTTCACCTACACTCCAAGCACTACTTCTATTATGACAACTTGAGAGACTTTGCGGAACTGGCACTGGCTAGACCAAGCAACATTATGCGGCCTTTAAAACATAATGTCACGACAATCGGCCCACCGGTTTACGTTCGCACTCGATGACTAGCTCCGGAACGCCTTCGGATTGCCCGTCAAGAACTTGACCACATGTTGGAAATCGGTCTCATTTGCCCATCCTCGAGCTCGTGGTCGTCTCCGCCCCACATGGTTCCTAAGGTGACCCCAGGGGACTGGAATCCCGGCGGTGATTATCGCGCTTTAAACAACGTAACACAAGATGATCGATACCTCGTGCCTAACATTCAAGGCTTCTCAAGCAAGATTCACGGAATGAAAATGTTCTCTAAAATAGATTTAATCGAGGCTTACCACCAAATCCCCATAGATCCAAGTGACATTCCAAACACGGCTATTATCATTCCACTTGGACATTACGAATTTATCCGTATGCCATTTGGACTTCGAAACGCTGCACAACCTTTTCAGTGACTTATTGACCAGATGACAAAAGGACTAGACTTTTGTTTTGCCTACCTTGACGATCTCTTCGTTGCCAGCAAAAATCAAGAAGAAGATCTGGAGCACCTCCGCCTTCTAGTGACACGTCTGGAGGAGAATGACGTCATCATCAACCCCATCTAATGCCAGTTGGGCTTCAAGTAATTGATTTACCTTGGGCATCGTCTTGACTCCCGCGGCATTAGACACTACCTAATAAAGTAGAAGCGATTATTCGTTTCCCAAAGCCCCACAACCTCAAAAATTTTTAAAAAATTTCTGGGATTCATAATTGTTTTTTGGCGTTTCCTTCCTAATTGTGCAACTACTATCCAGCCTTTTAGAGATTCAGGCCCTGTCTCGTAGGATACCCAAAGACCAAGAACATCATCTTGGCGGATTGCAGAGTCTTCGCATTTGAGAAGATTAAGGACGACCTCACGAATGCCACGATGTTGGTTCATCTAGTGCCTAACGCACCTACGCGTGCTATGAGTGATGCGTCCGAAGAAGTCGTCCGAGCAGTTTTGCAAGAGTACATTGAGCAACAGTGGCAACCTCTCTCCTTCTTTTCTCAAAAACTGCACCGATAAGAAAAGAAGTACAGTACATTTTGAGGAGAACTCTTGGCATTACATCTCGCTCTCAAACATACAAGTAGACACTTGTATGGCGAGAGTAAGATGATGTTATAAACCGTCCAGCACGAATTTGGATGCTTCAAATTTGATTATGAAGGTATTTCTTGTGGGTATTCCATACTGCAAAAGCAAATTCAAGTATTGGGCGAATCTATGTTTCATATGTCAACTTGCGTAGGTGAGGAGAAGGGGGGGAGAGTAAAGGTGGTGTCGTAAATAGCTCAATGTTCTGGATGCATAACTCGTGATAACATTTGTATGGTTAGTCCAAGACAGGTCACTAGAAAGATCAACGCCCAAGACCAAGTACTGTAGACGGGGAGGTTGAAAGAACTGAATTGCCTAGAATATATAAATAAGGTGATAGTTCTCCTCTTATTATAACGGAAATGGATAAAAAATACAAAATTTGCCAAAGCCGCTAGAAATAATTTGTAAAGGAGCCGTATAGAGATGTGAGACTGGCTGTCGACGTTTTGTCAAGAAACTTAGTTTCTTCGGGATGCCCTGAAAAAGGAATGTAATCCAGCGAAATACATGCTAACACTGCAAGACTTCCAGGAAGTTCATTCAGTGTATCACCTATATTTTGTTTTAATCATGAACCTAAAGAGTTATGCCAACAAGTTGTTCAACAGCGACACCTTAATCCCCCCCTCTCTCTTCTTTCTCTCTACATGTATTGAGAAGTATGACTATATAACATTTTACATTTTTGTTTTCCGAATTCGTCCTCTGTGCTCAATGTTCCGCAAACTTTTAACGCGCTGCTTTTTTGACGGCTCACTTGTAGAAAATAAATGCAAGAATCAAAATGTGCTCTCATCGTTTTCGTTTCCATCTGGCTATTGGCTTTGAGATGCAGCTAATAGAAAACTGAGACTCCGAAGGTGAATTTAAATCAGGGTTTTAGTTAGATCGGGACATAGTGCAAGGCTGTAGATGTCCCGAAATACTTAGAGGAGTAATGCTTGTCGAGGTTTTCAAAAGTGTGCTCATCAAAATTTTAATTGAAACACTACATTTAGACTTACTAAAAACAAATAATGGTTAAAACATTATTTGCCACCTTAATTTAACAAAAAGCTCGCCTTGTTAGTAGTTCCCTTGTCGTTGACCAAAACGTGATTAACGTTTTCTTTCATTTTGTGCAATGCGTATGTTTAAACTTTTACCTTAATTCCGCAAAAAACCCTGTATAGTGGCTGTAAATATATATATATATATATATATATATATATATATATATATATATATATATATATATATATATATATATATATATATATATATATATATATATAGTGTTTTTTTAAGCTTAACAAAATTTTCAAACAAAAACCATGAAAGCTTGATTAATGCGTTCTGCGCAAATAAGTTTTACGGCCAGGGGGACATAGTATAGGGGCTAATCGTAACGATCAGTCGGCTAATTAGCTAAAATTTGCTAACTAACTTTTTAATTAATGAAAATAGACATATAGTTCCAATTAAACACTGGCTCGGCGTCATCGAAAACCACTAAATCAGTAATTTTAGAAAGACTTTGAGCGCCTTAGAAGCGTAGTAGTGCACTAAAGTTACCACTCGTGGAGCAGGTACAAGGCTAGCGGTTGCTGTAAGGCGCCTGCGCGATTTTTTCGTTATCCTATCTAGCCCCAGCCTTGGACCTGCTCCACGAGTGGTAAATTTAGTGCACTACTACGCTTCTCACGCGCTCAAAGTCTTTCTGAAAATTACTGATTTAGTGGTTTTCGATGACGCTGAGCAAGTTTCTATTTGGAACTATATATCTATTCCCATGATTTAAATAGTTAATTAACAAATTTTAACTAATTTGCCGAGTGATTGTTACGATTAGCCCCCTATACTTTGTCCTCCTCTCCGTATAATTCACCTGCGCAGACCGCATTATTTTAGCTTTCATAGTTTTTTTCCGAAAAATTCTGTTAAGCTTAAAAAAACACCTATATATATATACATATATATATATATATATATATATATATATATATATATATATATATATATATATATATATATATATATATATATATATATATACATATTATATAGTGTTTTTTTAACTGCACCAAATTTTTAAATAAAGGGGAAAAGTTTTATGAATGCGGTTTTCACTGCGCGTTTATATGGCTCGGCAGACATTAGATGGGCATATAACCATCACTAATATCAGACTAATTAACTAAAATCTGTTAATTAGCTTTTTAATTACTGTAATTAGGATATATGTTTATATTACGAACTTTGAGGCAGTCATATGCCAAGACTGTTCCATTTTGTAGAATTCGCGTAACCAGCTTGTGTACCGCGATATTCGTCCACTAATTTTGCACTTTTATCCGGCTAATGTAGCAAAGTTCGGCTATAGTGGCCACTTTCGTGGGTTTGCCGGATTGAGTGGATAAAAAGTCGGATTAAGTAAAAAATTCGGGGGCAGATATCTTGGAACACAGGCACATTACGCGAATTCTACAAAATGGAACAGTCTTGGCATATGACTGCCTAAAAGTTTGTAATACAAACATATATCGTAATTACAGTAATTAAAAAGTTAATTAACGGATTTTGGTTAATTAGTTTGATAATAGTGATGGTTATATCCTCATCTAATGTCCGCCAAGCGATATAAACACGCAGTGAAAACCGCATTCATAAAACTTTTATCCCCTTTATTTAAAAATTTGATGCAGTTAAAAAAACACTTTGTATAGTGATATTTTTGTCCTTAAATAATGAAGTTAGGTGTGTTATCAAGTAGCTTATATATAATACATATACAAATAATTTTCGCATCAGTTTCAGTGTCATACAACCTGAAAGATCACAAAAGCGCCTGCCATCAGATTAGGAATAACCGAAAAATACATCCCAAGCATCACTCCATGTTGCTTTTTTTATAGTTACTCTTATTGCTCCTAATATATTTTTCAGGACACAGCAAGTATAGCGAAACACTTCTCCTCCTCGTTCTGGACCTTAAGGTATCCAACGTACCACAGGAGAGTAAACACGCCGCTGGGGTAGACATCGCCACCAAGCTTATTCAACATCTCTGGGACGGAGGTTTGTGTGCCTAAATATTAATCCTCCTCCACATAAAAAATAATATATATATATAT
The DNA here is from genome assembly GCA_037355805.1 of Ixodes ricinus. Classification (NCBI taxonomy): domain Eukaryota; kingdom Metazoa; phylum Arthropoda; class Arachnida; order Ixodida; family Ixodidae; genus Ixodes; species Ixodes ricinus. Next base: position 68,751 of record JAZHYW010052969.1, on the reverse strand, counting down.
ATATATATATATATATATATATATATATATATATATATATATATATATATATATATATATATATATATATATATATATATATTCAGTGCATCTAAAATGGTAAGCTGGACGAGCTGGTAAACGTCGAACATAATGAAAAATCGCGCACAAAGAGGGAAGGACAAAAGAGGAAAGAACACAAAACACGCGCCTATCTGTGTCCTGTGTTTCTTCCTCTTTTGTCCCTGTCTCTTTGTGCGCGGTTTTGCATTATGTTAAGTGCATCTCCTGCTTGCAAGGCGCTTGGGAAAACCAATCGCTTCAATCTTTGCATGAAGCTTGTGGAATGACGAGGCTAGAGGCTGAAGATATTAAGAAGTTCCATTCCTTTTTGGAGTAAATTTGTAATCATTTGATTACACTAATTAGAAAGTAATCACAAGAGCAATGACATTACTTTTTGACGCACACAAATTACTTGTAACTGTTACTAGTTATTTTCTCCCCTTTCCAAAGGCGCCCTTTGATATCTACAAGTTTCACACCAAGGTGCAGCTGTCCTCACTATCCTCTCCCGCCCTGCGAAGATTCCGAGCCGGCAGGATCTCACCATTCGCTATACGCATTTTAACAGATCTCAAAACCCCGCTTCGAGAAACGAAGCTCCTCTTGAATTCCTCGCAACGAATCTGTAGATGAGAATCGGCAAGCCCATGCCGTAGCCCGAGCCTGTACACACGGGGTGCCACACACAGAGGAACACCATACAATTCTCAAATTTACTCCCGTACCCAACCTATACTCTGAAATCCTCATTCATCAACGAGGTGAGAGATTTAGATGCCTCCTCCACATCGGAGACTAAAAGAGTATTCACACGAGGGAGAAATCCCGGGGATTTGGCCACGGCACGCGCATCCCGCGACAAAAACGTCAGTGTGTGCAATGTGCAAAATCCTCGCGTTTTGGTCTCGTGATGCGCGAGCGCCTGGGAGAAATATTCGAGATTTCTTCCTCGTGTGAATGCCCCTTAACGCGGGAAGAGGCCGGGATCTGGCACCAACTCCAATCCCACGCCTATAGGCACATTGCCATCCTCCGCAAGTTTTATAACACCATGTAGCCTGCTAGCTGCCCACATTGGTCGGAGTATCCCTCCCTATACCACGTCACGTGGGCCTGCTAATCCCACCCATCCCTTACCCCCTCCCCTCCCCTTCCCCGGAGAATTAGGAAGTTGGGTTGCTCAGCTGGCACCCGGGCGACTAATGTCGTCTAGTTGAGCGGGCCAAGGCAGCAGCGGCCAGTACTGGAGCCCTGGACTAGGGGCCCGACCCATCTTCGGATATTTCGATATTGAAATAAAAGTTTACATCATTATCATCATCACACCAAGAGGTCCTCGAACCAGGTTTCGGACAGGAAGATGGTTTACCTAAATTTGAGAGATAAGAAAATTTAAATGCTTTAATGGACCATGAAATGACTTTTTACTTTTGCCAAATGACTTTTACATTAAACCTTCAATGTTCACTGAACGCGGAACAGGCAACCGTTTTCCTTTCGGTTTATTAGCTTCTACACGAAAAATATTTTTGCAATATCGAGTTCTTCTTTTTCTCCACCTCACCGTAAAACAAGCCGCGGCGTAATTTTGACGGTCGTGATATGATCTGTCACCGGAACCGGAAGTTCTCCGGGCAGTAGGATACTGGGAGTGTTAGCGGCGAGCTGGCGGTGTGCCGGTAGGTTTTACCACGGGGCTGTGCTGCGCTGATGGCGCCAATGGCACCGACAACATTTTTGAACCGGCGCCTCTCATCACCGCAATAGCCATGGACCCATGGCCGTTGAGCGAAATTCAATTAGATATGCTGCGCTACAGCGACAGCATGGGACTGTTCTCCTACGCCGGTACGAAGCACAGCAGCTCGTCAACACGACAGCCGCTCCTCCGCCGCCGTCAGCCGTTTCTGCGGAACCTCTAAAAAGAAGGGGCCGAGCTGCCACTCACTGGCGTAACAGATAATGCACAGAGTTTTCTACGGGCTCAAGACTTATTAACTTCTATCTTGTCGGGATAGGCTCGCAGGAAAGAGTGGATGAAAAAAAAAGGATGCAGTATGCCGTCTTGGACGATCACGACTTTAATACACAAATTTACTGATAGTACAAATATCGCCACACGCCTTTTTTACTATTGCAAAAGACATTGTTATCTTAGCAGAGATATATCAACGTAGAAATATGATTTGGTGATCACATAGACGTTGCGATCGTTCAAGGAATGCAAATACATCACTTTTCTCCGGTGATGAAAACACGTCGAAATTCGCATCCTTCATACACGCCTTTATATACAGTACGCACCAGTAATATCTTCAACTTGATCACATGCATCGAACGCGCAAAATAAATCCGGGCGATGTTCGAGGACACAAATGTTAAGAAAGTACCACTGTAGTCAAAGTAAACAAAAATGACGGCACGAGCGTTTCTGCTATCTTGAGAGATCATCACCGCACGAGTAGATGCATCTTCCCTTCTAAGACGTGCTGGGCATGGCCTCCTCTGTACTCACAAAGGCTGGCAGTTCGATGACGGAGCCTTAAGCGGGTTTCACATGCAGCGATTTTGGCCCTAGAGCGGCGCGATTTCTGCCGTCGCGGCGCTCGTGCCGCTCAACCGCTGGTGCTGGCCACAACGCCGCGACGGCAGAAATCGCGCCACTCTAGGGCCAAACCGCTGCATGTGAACGAGGCTTTAAGCCCGGTTCAGACAGTTGCGTTTGACTGCGTTTGACTGCGTTGCGGTAGCGAGAAACCAGGACATTCCTGCTGCTTATATCGCGTGCCAAGATGATTCCTTGAATTGGATTCCACGCTTCATACGAAGCACAGATGTGCCGGTGACTCGCTTTCGGTTCTCGCTGCAACGCAGTCAAACGCACTCAAACGCAAGTGTCTGAACCGGCCTTTAGAGTTCCGGGCCGCAGATTTGGAGCGCGAGGATCTCGCAGCACAGAGCAATTCTCGGGGGGCCTGTAGTCAGTGCACAGCTTTTGCAGCGGCGAGGACCCGAAACATGGTTTTCAAACCCGACGAGAAAAGAAACGGTAACCCGAGGAACACGCGAGAAGCGCGAGCGGACATTCCATCGCTCGGGACAAGTGTGTTTTGTCGTCTTGCCGCAGCTCGGCGCCCGTTACATGCCTCTTGTCTGCCGCTCTACCTTTCTTTTCACTTTCGGCGGCTGCGTCTCGTGGCGATCTGCCAGGCTTTTTCAGTATATAGAGGAGGCTATGTGCTGGGTTACTCATCGCGACACGCGACGAGAATTCAGTCAAGAAAAGCACTCTCCGCGGAACGATGAGCTTCCACCACGCCGACAACGTCGATCATCACCACCGACGCCATGTTTTTCAGCAAACTGGCGGCTATGCGCAGACGCAGTCTCATTATTCTCTTGCTTCGTTAGCCATACCATAGATGGCGCATAGCTTTGAGCATTATAAACTTCTGCAATTTCCCACACATCAATTGTTAATCAACAAAATGTGGATCAAAATATTCGTTAACAAAACTTTTAGGAAACATTCGCCGGCCATCTATTGTTTATGATCACGGTGCTGGTGAGGTAGGCTCTGATCCAATAGGCGACGTGGATTTGGCTGACGTGCCAGTGGCACCGTGGATGCATCGCAGTGAAAAGGCAGAGAGCTTTCAAAGCAATGAAGGTATAAAAGTATCCGCTTTTTTTTTAGAAGTTCTATAGCAAAAAACTATTTTTCGGCTTTCTATTTTTATTTTTTAGTTTTCTTTCACGCCTTTTACGACGTGCGGTGGATGAAATTTGATTTCAAAATCGTTTCATGGTCCCTTTAATAATGTGGTAATTTCAAATTCAAATGTAAACTAAGTACGAAAGAGTTTTCATACCGGCAGAAGAATCTGTCATTCGGAAAATCTGAAGTGATCGGAAAAGTAAGGGTTACTTTTCAAGTAACGGTGAATTACCTGTCTTCTGAGATAATAAAATAATCTAATTGAATGTTTTGTTACCAAGAGTAAGTGTAATTTTAATCAAATATTTTTTTTAATAACGTGTATAAGGTTGGCCGCTGTGACTATCAGCACAAAGACCCGTTCACACAGTTGCGTTCGGAGCGACCACTACGCTTACGAACGAATGCAACCGGTTGGAATGACGAGCTACCATAGCAACGAAGCGCCAAACGGTCGTTTCGTTCGTGTTCGTTCGCAACGCAAGGCGTTGGCCGGGCTGAACTTTTTCTTACGGTTCGGGAACGACGGGGGCGACAGACCAATCACAGGTCGAGGAGAGCTCGGTCGCGTGCGTTGCATGCCGGTCGTGCCGGGCTCCTTCAGTCTCGAACATGGCGTCGGTGGTGATCGTCGACGTGGACGGCGTTGGGGAAACTTCTCATCGTTCCCCGTAAAAGCGCTATCCTTGACTGTGAATTCTCGTCGTGTGTCGCTATGATAACCCATCACGTACTAGAAGGAAAGATCCACCTACTCGTGCGGCGATCTCGTGACGGCACTCTCAAGACAGCAGAAACGCCAGTGCCGTCGTGTTTGTTTACTTCGACTACAGTGGTGCTTTTTTAGCATTTGTGTCCTCGAACATCGCCCGGGTTTCTTTTTTGGCGCATTCCATGCGTGTGCTCAAGTTCAAGGTATTACTGGTGCGTATCGTATAAAGGATGCGAATTTTCACGCGTTTTATCACCCGAGAAAGGTGATTAGTGTTAGCAATCCTGAACGCTCGCAACGTCTCGCTCGCAACGTCTATTTGATCACGAAATTATATTTCTACGTTGCTATATTGCTGCTAAGATTACATCGTCTTTTATATTCGTAGGAAAGGCGTTTGGCGAGATTTGTACTGTTGGCAAAGTCGTGTATTAAAGTCGCGATGGTGCAAGACGGCGTACTGCACTTTTTTCTTTTTTTAATGCACTACCCTGCAAGCGTATCCTGAAAAAGTATAAATAAAGTTTGTGGTCATAGAAGACGATCTGTCTATTTTCTGTTACGCAAGTGGGTGGCAGCGCGTCCCCTTCTTTATAGAGGTACCGCTGAAACAGCTGACGGCGGCGGAGAGGCGGTCGCCGTGCTGCCGACGCACTGCGCTTGTTGCAGTAGTTGCAGGAGTGTACGCGCGGCGCAGAGCGGTCGTTCCGGTCACAACGGACGCAGTCGTGGATAACGGGTCTGAACCAGCCTTTACACAGCTATTGTAGGCGCACAGCAGATCTTCGTGGCTGTACGCCGTTGCCGCGAAAAACCTCCGGCTGCTCCGGTGAGGACGGTGGACCTCGCGTCGGGCAGGAAACCGTCCGCAATGTTTGTAAGCGTAGCTGGGTGGCTTACTATTGGCTAGAAGCAAGAGCTGAAGCTCGTTTCTCATTGGCTGGTGATTCGTGTGGTTCCATGTGTGTGTACACGTCGCGTACAGTTGTCGTTGAAGTCGCAGCGGTTGCACTCGTTCGTAAGCATAGCGGTCGCTCAGAACGCAACTGTGTGAACGGGCCTTAACATAAGCCCGTGAAACATCATGCTTAATGTCCCAGCGAAACGCAGACAAGTTCGTAGCGCTTCCTCTTTAGACTGCAGCTCCCTCAAGTACTTTTGAGAAAGTAGGCGTAATAGATTTCTTAGAGTGTATTGTAGCGTTGATAATCTAAATGAACTGGTGGGCTGGTTGGTTACACGAATTGATATAAACGCTGCGCAAGATTACCAACAAACAAAAACCAGGCAAACAAAATGACAAGCAAACTCGTGAAACATCAGTTGTTCTACTCCACATCACACCAAGTTCTAGCGCATTCGACGCTGCGATTCGACGGAAAGAATCAAGCCGTGCCAGAAGTGCACCGTCACGGCGTTAGTCGCCTTTGCGCGTTTACTGAAACTGGCTAAACTATACACCGTGTCACTGGTTGCGTGCAGTACAGGCGAAGGCAACGTCAGGCGAGGGGAGAAAGGCGCGAGCACTATAGTCCGTTGCAACCTAAGAACAAAGGGCGAGGGTAAGACGGGCCGGGGAGGAGGAAGCAGACGGAACGCTGGAGAAGAGAGGGGGAAACCTCCTTCTCTCTTTAGCGTTCCGTCTGCTTCCTCCTCCCCGACCCGTCTTACACTCGCCCTTCATTCTTAGGTTGCAACGGACTATAGGAAGGCTGGAGAGGGAGAGAGAAATCTCCTCTCCTCTCTCACGTTCCTCGTGATCTCTCTTTCTCCGCTCGCTCACTTTGCCCCCCCATCCTGTCCCACCGTCCGAGTCCTAGTTGAGACGTCTTCTGTTTGTCCCCCCTCTATAGCCTCCGTCTTGGGTTTTAGAAATGTTTAACTTCAGCTAGCTCGCCTGCCTTTTAACGTTACTTATACTTAGCACTCGTCTTGTCTTCTACTTCTATTGTGGTCGGTGACAGGTTAAGAGCAGTGTGGAAGTTCCTCCCAGCTCTGTCCACTTTAGTAGAGCAAAGGCTGGAAAGGAGGTGACCTCCTCTCCACCTTTCACTCTGCTGAAGTGGAAAGGGGTGGGAGGACCTTCCACTTTATCCTTTAAATGTCACGGACTATAGTCCTTGTCCTTTTGGACTGTTTTTATTTTAATATTGTCGATACTTTTCCTAAATTAAAAATATTTAAATAAGTCAATCCTTTGTGGCGTACTATAGTTGCTTCGTTGCCTGGCTCAGGCGTGAAGTGACGATGAGGACTGAATTGAAATGCAGTTAGGTTCCTAACCTAGAAGTGGCGCTTTTACTTTTCGAAGAGTAGATTTAGGCTACTTTATATTGTTGCTGTTGTTTTTTCTGCCCAGAGCCATTGCAGTGTTGTGAACGACATATTTTGAAGATAAATGCTGCAATTCTTTTGAGAACTTTAATGATAACTGTGTATTAGGTCTTACATCACGAGTCAATGCTCTGTGCTGCTCCTCCTTTATCTCAAACTTGCTACTCATTTATTTTTAGACTGCGTTACCGCGGAATCGTTTTGTGTGCGTTTTCACGAAGATAGCTAGCTTAAATCCAGGTGATGCTCTGCTTTAAAGGTCGTGTTCAGAGACAGTGCAGCCGCAGGTGTAATAAAGAATCACATATCTTTCTTGACTCTTGTTCAGTTATTAATATGGTTCTTCCCGTGTCAAATAAAAGCGGGGTAAACCCAAGCTACTAAAAAAAGCGCGCAGCATACAATTATGATGCGAATAACGCTACTCTAGGAAGTATTCACTGACGGACATAGCTGTGCGTACGACTGCTGAGCGCGTGCTGATGGCGAGCTTCCACAGTTCTTTTGTAACATGCATTTCGCACCCTCAAAATTGCCGGTCTTAGCAGCCTATTAATGTGGGCTCGTTCAGAGCATGCGCTCCAGACATCACCCACAAATATGGCGCCCAGTGAATACTCCCTATTCGCGACTCCAGCAAAACGATCGACACCTAGCTGGAAAACACTGAACTGGCCGGACCAGGTCCTTTCGCGATTTCTGCTCGTCTCTTCTGGCTTCCGTATTTGCACGTTGTCGGTGGATTGCGCGACAGAACAGTTCTACCGGTGTCTGTGCCGTAACCGTAGTATCGCCTTGTGACCCAGGTTGCTCTGCACGCGACCTATGGAACCGCGTGAGCCAGACATTCTGCGTTTCTCAACGTTCATCAGCACAGTGGAAGGACAGTGGGCAGTCCTTTCCTCGTTTCCTCGAAGAAAGTCAAGCCTCTGGAAGCTCGCTTACCCCAACACATCGCCGCAGGTTCGAAACGTGGAGAATAAAAAGCGGGGCGAACCATTTGGAGTCTAATTCCCGCTCGCTGATGCCCCAGCGTTGTGCGTTGAGCTGGCACATGGCAACGGCACGACCTCGATTCGACCGCCATATTTGCCCGATAGTGGCGTCCCCTATAGGTCGCTGGAGTCGCGAATAGTCACTGAGAAATCTTGAGAAACGCTGGGCTTCGCAAGTCCCAACCATCTCATTACCACATCGCAGCCAATCAGACTGCCACGTTAGCCGATAAGAACGACGAAGGACCAGTCACGAAGCAAGACGTTTGAATTAAGCACCGCTCTGCGTTTCTTAAGCTGTCCGTGACCATAAACGCAAAATATCACTTTTAAGATTTCAGTGGGCAGAAGAATAAACATAAATCGGGGTTGAACCAAACATTTCCTTTTTAGAGCGCAGCTCTTAAGGCTGAACTCCCTGCGACAAATTATGTAACGAATAACTGGCTAACGCCGCCCGAAGGCACGCTCGCTTTGCGCGTGACGTAGCAGCCACTGAGTTGATTCCACGCGCAGAGCAAAAGCCGCCGGGCAAAATTCGTCGGTTATTCGCAGCATATTCGTCCCATGAAGTTCAGCCTTTAGGTTGCCCGTTTCCGGCTTGAGCGGCGTCGCAGTCGTCGATGGCGTAACCGCGGCGACGTTTCGGCACCATGCCGAAACATCCTCGTGGGGTCACGTGACCCTTTTGAGGTCATGTGGACCTCCCCATGCCGAAACGTCACGTGACCCCGTGATGTTTCGGCATGGTGACGTTTCGGCCAGAGTCGAACCGGAACCGAACCGAAAACCGGAACCGAACCGTTATTTTAGCCGAAGGGGAACTGAACCGAACCAAAATCTTCGCTCCCATCTTGGAACTGAACTGGAACCGAACCGGAAAAAAATATTGTGGTAACCGGTTGAAAACGGTTCGTGGTAGATTTTTTTATTTTAATTATTACAAAATGAGTGTTTGAGCAGTAAAAATTGTCAGCTGTATTTTTAAGTAGTCATCAAATCGTCATATAGCGAATTGCAATGTGTGAGAAATTGTAGGTTTTCGTGGTGCTTTTGTATTGGCACTACATTTAATCATGTGGCATGTGGTCAAATGACGTCATGGCGTAAAGTCATGCTGTCAAATAATGTAACATGGCCCCGCGACGTAGTCGCGTGACTCATCGCGGCAAGCCGACTTAAATTGAGAACGACACTAGATGTATTAGCGTTGTTGAAACCGTGAGTTCACATACCACCACGACTTCTCCCGCTAGTCACGGGACACCGTGACGTACTCGATTGTCATGAGCCCGAGTCGAGTGCTCGAGTTAATGACAAACAGCATCGCCAAACATTCGTGTTGGCTCAAGTTCAATGAAATATGAGGATAGCCAACTCTTACAATGTCTAAAACTCTACCCATGCTTTAATCTTTGCCAACCCCAATGCATGAATATGATGAACTCTGGCGGTACACAATTAACGTCAGATCACATCGCCGCTTGTTCTAATAGCGAGTTGAGGTGTGAAAAGCTGTTTGTTTCCTTTATTTTTTCCGGCGTCTGCCATTGAGCGGAGATAAAAACTAATGGGTGTTTTTGCAAGTTATCAACGTCAGGTATTAGCTCTTGGCAGTATTTACTGAAAGAAAAAAAATCGTCGCACGACCCATTTTACATGTAAACACCATTCAGGCACCCAAACATGTTTTCGTTGCTGCTGAACTGTCTCAGAAAGTTGTCCCCGAGAATTCAAGCATTGAATTGACTAAATGTGGCTTATTAATCCCGTATAGAAATCTTATATCCGGGCCATATCTGGCCATATCAAACATTATATGATTATATACGGCGTATGTACAGACTTATCTGGCGTATATACAGACTGATATGGCGTATAGACAGACATATCTGGCGTATATACAGACTTATCTGGCATGTATACAGCCTGATACGGTGTATATACAGACTTATCTGGCGTATACACAGCCTTATCTGGCGTATATACAGCTTTATCTGGCTGCCGGTTTTCAATATTGCCACGAATAACGAAGTGACAAAACAAAGAAATAACTGAGAAAACTGAAATGTTTAATGGGGCGAACTTGTTCCCAAAACTACAAAGGGAAAAGAAAGTTAACAACAGAGCGTCGCGGGCGTCGAAAGCGGCGAAGCAGCAGGATCGAACGCTGAGGCGAAACTGACTTTGGCTCGCCACGCGAAGCCCCTTTTGTACGCGGGTGGGCTTCTGGAATAATCGTCGAGGAAGGTTCGACGCGTAGAACTTTCGGGCCTAGAATAAACAATAATGTTCTCGAATTCACCAGAATAATACACTAAAAGTATAAACAAAATTCGCGGAGCCTCCAGGAATCGAACCCTGGGCCTCCGCACGAAAGTCAAGCGCGGTAACCACTCGGCCACGCACACGCTTGCTCGCCGACGCGCGTGGCATTACTCCCCCTTTAAAAAGGCATCGCCTCGATGCCACGTGAAAGGCAACAGAACAGAGCAAGACAAACAAAAGAATGGGAAAATACGGAAGCTGGCAAAACACAATCCTATCAAGCGTTGCACGAGATCGCAGTTCACAGTCTTATCGCGCGTAGTACGGCTTGAGGCGCACGACGTGAACGACTTCCGGTCGTGGAGGGCGGCGTGATGAAGTCTGTGTTCCATCGGGCATCACCTCGTAGTTCAGATCGCCAAGTCGGCGAAGCACTTTGTAGGGTCCGAAGTAGCGCTTCGGGAGTTTCTCGCTTAGACCGCGTCGTCGTATTGGGGTCCAAACCCACACACGGTCCCCGGGCTTGAAGCGAACGTCGATCCGGCGAAGGTTGTACCGGGCAGCGTCGACACGTTGTTGGTCTTGCATTCGGAGTCGGGCGAGCTGGCGGACTTCTTCGGCTCGTTGAGCAACCATCTGGGCGTCGGGAATCCCATCGTCAGCTGGCTCATGGGGTAGCATTGCGTCGAGCATGGTCGACACTTTTCTGCCATGCACCAGCTGAAACGGTGTTACTCCTGTTGTCTCTTGCACCGCCGTGTTGTAAGCAAATGTGACGTAGGGTAACACCTCGTCCCAAGTCTTATGCTCTACGTCGACATACATTGAGATCATGTCGGCGATGGTTTTGTTCAGCCGTTCAGTTAGTCCATTTGTCTGCGGATGGTACGCTGTGGTTCGACGGTGGCCGGTGCCACTGAGACGAAGGATCTCTTGCGTTAGCTGGGCCATGAACGATGATCCACGGTCGGTAATGAGGACTTCGGGGGCGCCGTGCCGGAGGACAATGAACTCGATGAAAAACTTGGCGACTTCCACAGCCGTACCTGATGGAAGGGCTTTCGTCTCGGCGTACCGTGTAAGATAATCTGTGGCGACGATTATCCAGCGGTTTCCCGACGTTGACGGCGGGAAAGGGCCAAGTAAATCGAATCCGATCTGCTGGAACGGTCTGGACGGGGGAGCAATCGGATGCAGAAGTCCTGACGGCTTCGTGGGCGGTTTTTTTCGGCGTTGACACTCGTGGCATGATCGAATGTAGAGGTGAACGGTCTTGGGTAGCCTCGGCCAGTAATACTTTTCTCGAATCCTGGCGAGCGTCCTGCTGTAGCCAAGGTGCCCAGCCGTTGGGTCGTCGTGAAAGGCTTGGAATATCTCCGCATTTAGTTTTCCCGGCGACGCAGGGGAGACAGGCTCTCCGGCAGGGTCGTGGCGCTGGAAACGCTGAAAGTCTGGGCGACGGTGAGCGGGACTCACGGCGGAGAGGCGGCGTAGAAGATGGCGAACGTCGTAGGTACTCCTCGATGTCGCGAGGCCGTTCGTCGTACCGTGGGCGCGGGTCGTTCGGGTGGAACCCGCGCAGCCCCAGTTGTCGGTAGGGGCATCGAAGGTAATGTGGCAGGCTTCACCCCAGTGATAGCACAACGGGCGTCGGTCGGCCGTTCGCCACACGTCGGTCTTCCTCGGCGAGGGTCGCTCCGGGCGGACGTCGTGGACTTGTCTCTCCTGTCGCCGAGGATACTGCGGCATCGGAGGGTCTCGTCGGGGTGGCGCAGTGGCGTGGTGGTTAACTTGCGGCGGTCGCCGGGCCATGGCGGCGTAGCTCAAAGTCGGTTCCTCGGGGGCTGCCACACTCATAGGAGCCTCTGGTTGGATGGCTCTCTGGACTTCTTCCCGCACGACCTCGGCGATGGAGAGCGAGGCCGGGCGTGCGGCAGTGGGCAGCAGCTTCTTCAGCTCCTCCTGGACGACCTCACGGATGATGTCTCGGATGTCGGGGAGGTTGGAACCGAAGTCGGATACGGATCTCGACAGGCTAGTTACGCCAGGGTGTTGCTGGTAGTGTCTGGCGCGCGCTTGTAGGGCCCGTTCCATATTTGTGGCCTCCGTGACTAACTCGTCGACTCTTGTCGGCGGATTGCGAATAAGACCGCCAAAAATTTCGCTCTTTACACCCCTCATCAGGTGGTGCAGCTTCTTCTCCTCGGTAGCCTGAGGATCGGCGCGGGCGCTGAGGCGGAGAACATCCTCGACGAAGCTGGTGATGCTCTCATTTAGGCCTTGGGTTCTTGTTCGCAGGAGATCTTCGGCCCTCTCACGTCGGTGTTGACAGGCAAACGTCTTCTTCAGTTCATGCTTGCACACCTCCCACGACGTCAAAGAAGCCTCGTGGTTTTCCAGCCAGTGCCTCGCAGTCCCTTCCAGCGAAAAGTAAAGGTTCTGCAAGCAGTGCTCAGCTGACCAGCCGTTATGGCGGGCCACACGTTCATAGTGTTGCAGCCAGTCCTCGATGTCCTCGTGGGCGTCTCCGTGAAAAGGCGTCGGAGTTCTGGGGGCCACGGGCAGGTATACGACGGCAGGAGCGGCCGGGGTCTGGGCCTGGTCGGCCATCGTCGTCGTCCTAGTTTGCCTGGTCCTAGGTGGCAAGGGTCCTAACTCCGGGGTAGGCCAAGGTTCCGGCGACTTGATCGGAGCTCGGTCTGGTCTTCGTTGGGTTCTTGGGGGCTTGTGTTCGGACTTGCACTGTCGGATCTCGGAGGGTACGCGGCAGGGGCATGCGTTACCCCGCACCTCCACCAAAATGTCACGAATAACGAAGTGACAAAACAAAGGAATAACTGAGAAAACTGAAACGTTTAATGGGGCGAACTTGTGCCCAAAACTAAAAAGGAAAAGAAAGATAACAACAGAGCGTCGCGGGCGTCGAAAGCGGCGAAGCAGCAGGATCGAACGCTGAGGCGAAACTGACTTTGGCTCGCCACGCGAAGCCCCTTTTGTACGCGCGTGGGCTTCTGGAATCATCGTCGAGGAAGGTTCGACGCTTAGAACTTTCGGGCCTAGAATAAACAATAATGTTCTCGAATTCACCAGAATAATACACTGAAAGTATAAAAAAAATTCGCGGAGCCCCCAGGAATCGAACTCTGGGCCTCCGCACGAACGTCAAGCGCGGTAACCACTCGGCCACGCACACGCTTGCTCGCCGACGCGCGTGGCAATATATTAAAAAGTTAAAAAAGCTAAAAGTTTACTTTTTTAGCAAAATATGAATGACTCATTGTTCGCAAGCTGAATATTAGCACAAATAATCCCAAAATTCAGCTATGGCAAGCTTAAGTTTGAGATTATGTGTGCTAATTTTCACGAGGATTTCAATGTAGAATTAATTATTTCGAAGTGTTAACATTACGCCGGAATAGACAATTTGCTAAATCCCCCAAGCACCTCGGCCCGTACTCGAGGAATCATGGGGATGCTGTTTCTTGAGCTGTCTAGTGATCGGAAATTTCGACCAATTCTATGGTTACACAGTTTTGAGTATAATTCGGAGTCGCCCTGAACAAGTGTCGTATTGAACCCAAGTACCTGTCATATCACTTTTAACATTTTTCGCCAATGTCAGTACTGTGCATCCTGTTGAACCTTCAACCTGGATGAGCTGCAGACATATCTCTTACATTATTATCATTCTCGTACAGCTTCAAAGATGCTGATCTTAAGTTAGAAACGCTAAAAATTCTCGAAACAGCTCTGCTGAATCCGAGCTAAATCCCGGGTTTGGTTGTTGTGATTTCTTGGCTTTTAATTCCTGCTAAAACAACAATCACGAGACTGATAATATTGTAAGAGATTTCGGCGCCTCAGCCTGGTTGAAGGTTGGACGGAATGCACAGTATCATGAACGCTGCCATTGATGAGAAATTTTAAAAGTGATATGAAAGGTCCTTGAACCCTGTGGGACACTTGTTCAGGGTAACTACGAATTGCACTCGACACTGTGTAACCATGAAATTGGTCAAAACTAGCGATCACTGGGGAGCTGACGGATCACCGTTCCTATAATTCCTCGAGTGCGGGCCGGAGCATTTGGGAGGATTGTACACAATAAAAAAATATAAAGTGCTGATTTCAGGCTTGCGTCCTTTTGATATGCCTGGCGATCTGGAATTTCCTTACTTAGCCAGATCTGGGACTTCCACACCGGTCAGGGATATCAGGCTATACCTGGCATTATGAGGCTGTATCTGGCAGATATACCATATCAGGTTATATGTGGCCAATTTTATATGGCCATATCTGAAGTCTTCAGATCTGGCCAGATATAAATGTTTTGTAAGGGATGTGACGATAAATGTAACTACAAGTGTGAATGACAGGGATACCTAAAAGGAAAGATTATAGTGGCCTCAGAGGGACAGCCGAACGTTGGCAGCCGCTCAAATTCTCGCAAATTTGTTTGAACTTCACAGTTTATTGGTGCAAAATAAAATAAATGAAGGACTAGTGTTAAGAAATTACACAAATAAATTTCTCGATTATGCACCTCCAAACGGAAGGAGTACCTCATAATTAAAAAAAAAATATATATATATATATATGAGTGGTTTCATCTCAAATCGTGCAGGCAAAAAGGGTCGATTTTTAAGTTCGCTGAAAAATATATGTTATGGCGTCGTCTCTAAAACGCAGTAGCCACAAACGGCAAGTCCGTCAGATTTTTTGTTCTCGACTTACGAATTTTAAAAGAGGCCGCGACGGAAAGCAGTGTTTTTCACATCCGTCGTGGGTCGCATGTTTTGCTCTATCTCCCGTCGTGGATTTTCAGTCCACATTATATTAACTTTTTCAAGCACTCTCTGGGCACAGGTAAAAGGCTCTAATACCATAAAATAATTTTAGGCGTTGTGCTTTGTTTCTGTAAAAATGTCAAAAACGCCCTTTCGGTCAATTGTTGACCAACTTTGACAAATAAATACTGGCGATCTACTTGGGTTACATCAATATTTTATTTGTCTATGGAGAGTCCAAAACACGCTCTTTATAGGTATTATAAAATGATTTACCTGTAATAAATAGCCTTTGCGGGACGTTTGCGTTAATGTTATGCGAAAACCAAAAGTACCAAATTTAAGATCGATTTTCTCAAAAACCGCATTTTTAATTTTTTTAATTTTTTGCTAAAATGTAGATAAAATAGTTGTCTACTCGAAAAGCAAGTCGAAAAAGTGTATATTTTGTTTGTATGTTCTATATTTAAGCCTCAATATCGCAAAAGGACGTCTTCGTTTTGCAAGACCTAAGTCAGACAAAAAAGTCACAGCATATCCACGTGGTGAATGATGATGAGTGGGCGAAGCTCCGGAGTGAATCGTCGGTAAACCAGCGATTCTTCCGTTAATTCGCCCACTCATCGCCATGTAAAGACGTGAGAAACACTGTGTGTGTGTGTATACAAATCAAGTTTTATTATTTAGAGAAGATGGATGGATTGCGATGTTCCTTCATTATGACGGCTTTATGGTCCGTGAAATGAAGGGTGAGCGGTTCTTGTATGGGTTGCAGTGGAAAATTTGCAAATACTAGGTCTATGCATGTTCCTCGAATCGTGGTAGGTTTCATATAGTCCAACGATATACATCTAAGTGCGTATCTAGAAGCCATGTGTTGGATGAGCCAATTATCTGTCGTGTCAGCGATATCCACGTTAAAATCACCAACGAGTATGAACGGTGCATTCTTGTACTTTGTATCATACTCTATCAATGCCGTGTCTATGAATGACTTGACATTTCCGACCACCAGATTGGGTGCGAGGTACATGGTCATGAGGACGATTCCATGAGTCAAAGAGTATTGTGATTAGACTGTTTGAGAACCACAATCTATCACACACACCACAGCTATGGCCGAACGAAACGTCTAGAAAGTCTCGCTTAAACCGCGCGTCGGCACCTTCGGGCTGAGCTCGCCTGATGCGTTTTGCAGGCGCCTCACGAGCTCTCGCTGCATCGGGGTCTGCCTGCCGATACGCGCGCTTTCTTGCCGCTTCCCGTTCCCTGACGTTCTGCAGATCCTCTTGGCGCTGCTGCCGTGCCGCTTCGGCTTCCCGCTCTCGTACGGCCGGATCTTGGCGACGCTGCCGTGCCGCTTCGGCTTCCCACTCTCGTACGGCCGGATCTTGGCGGCGTCGCCGAGCAGACTGACGACGCGATTCGGCTTCCCGCTCTCGCACGGCCGGATCTTGGCGGCGTCGACGCGCAGCCTGACGACATGCTTCGGCCTCTCGCTCTCGCACGGCTGGATTCTGTCTGCGAGCGCGCGCTGCCGCCGCCTTGCGCGCTCTCCGCTCCGCAGCCTTGTCTACTGCCTCCATCCAGCTAAACTACGAGCAGCGCCAAGAGCGAGTGCCTTTTATAACATGAGCTAAGCGCCATCTGTCATCTCTACATAAAGTTAATTCCGGAACACGCCATCTCTTGAGCCATTCATAAACTAAACCTCGAAGTGGCTACATACCCACAACTAGGAGGGACAGACCCACGCCTTAAGGAGCTTCGCCCCTAAAAAAACGTGCGCTTCTATGAATTGTAAAAAGTTTTCTTGAATTTTTGTCTGCGTTTTGTAATCAATTATAAACGCATTTTGTGGTATTGAATAGTTATTTATGTCTTGAAAAGAGCGGGAAACCACAAGAAACATATCTAATCAAATCAGCAGGCCTAGTAGACCTTCAATATCAAAGAGGCACAGACATTGTATTTTTTCGATTGATAAAACTTTCACTGTAAACTAGCATGACTAGCTATTAGCTGTTATATTACTAAGACATGAAAAGTCACCACGTCATTGATCTATTATATACAATTCTTTCCGAAACCAAACGCTAGGGTTTGTTCACCGTACATCGCACAGATCACCAGGGAATATCCTTTCACTTCCGTAATACACAAAAGTGATGACACAGAAACGATCCGAAACACACGGAGAGATTGTCACGGAGGAGGGTAGGGAATAAAAATAAAAAATAAGAATAAAATTACCCAACTCCGATCTTAACGAAAATTGCGGTAAAAAAATAAAAGATTTAGGTTCGAGCCGTGGCAAGGCGATAGGTCCACGCCTGGTCAGACAAAGAAGTCAACGACACGTAAAGGAAAAAAAAGTTAATTAAGACAGAAAAACTCAGCCGCACACGACAAGAACAAAAACCAACTCCTGCGAGCATTCCCTAAACGGGACACAACCAAATGCGTGCGTAGGCGCTCTCTACAGCACCGTCAGGCCGCTACGCCATGAAGAAATAAACCCAACAAGTAAACGATGATAACAAACAGTTAGTAACGAAACATAAAAAAAGTTCAGCAGAACCGTACCCGAGGAGAAAAGTTCAGCGGGGCGAAGTAACACACACGAAATAAAATTTAAAAAAGTCTTAACTGACCGACGCCGAGTCCAGTCCCATGACACTGTAGCCTGGCAGGATGATGGCGTCCAGATGATGCTCGAATATATTCTTCAGTCTGTTCCGCACATCCGTCGTGGCTGTGCGGAACAAAGTGAACAATAGTTTCGAGCAGCTGTGCGCGAGAAGGTAACCGAGACGTAACATGCCTCGAGCTTCATATCGGGAGAGGAGCTTTCGAGGTAGTTACTGCATGCAGTTACTTAAACTTTTTTTTAACCCTTCCCTTTAAAAAAAAAAAAAAAAAAACTCGTAAGCCGGCACTAACTTTTCATCTCGGGAGAAGACCAATCTTCACAAACGGTTATAGTTGCCAAGGAGGCTGACTTCGACTCAAATAGTCTCCGTGCAGAATAGACACAAGTATATTTACTAACACGCTCGTTTTTGATGCTAGTCTCCGGGCTTTGCTGTTTCCAAAAGAGACAACCCTTCGGTGCTATTGGATTTCCGCGGAGGGAGATAGAGTACTTAAAATTGAAAGACTAAAACACGGAGGACAAGCACAGGACAACCACTTTGCAGAGCACGGCTATTTCTAGGTAGGACGTTCGAAGCTTTGGCAAATACGCGGTATCGTTTCACGCGTGCACGGATGGCTGGTTTCAAAATTTTCCCACATCCCTAACGAAACCGGCCCATCTTCGGGTGCGTGCGCGATTTTCGTACCGCGCCGCCGGTTTTAGCTCGCACGCGGCGTTGTTTTGGCTGGCAGAACTGTTGCTGACCATCGATATTGTAAGGCCATGGTGTTCTCTACTCCCGGGGAACAGTTACTTTGCTTTCCCTTCTGCAATACTCTGACTGACTGACTACTCCTGAGTGGCCGTCACTGTTCGCCGCGTCAACGACACATTCGTACCATTTCAGTCCTCGTGACACAGGGTGCGCTGCTCGCTTTACTGTCACGGACCGTCCTATCTAACACAACGAGCGCGAAAGGTCGTGGTCATCTGCTGGTTCCGAAAGGGCGGGACGTTTATATAGGCCAATGAAGGCTCCGAATCAATAGGACGTCTGCCGATTTCTATACATTAAAATTTACGACACCTGCTGGTCTGTTAGGAAGTGTTGCTTTCTCTTTGAACTGCTCCAATGTAGCTTGCCGCCTATAATAAAATTTAAATGATCAATAAAAATAACAGGGTGGAACTACTGTATTTCATTTTTATGTGCATGCGCTGAAAAAAGTCAAAAATATTTCCAAGTTTGTGAAGACGCGCAATTTCGCAAATCCGTTTCAAGCCGTAAAAACGCGTTTTTGTACGATGTTGATGCTTAAATATAAAACACACGGACAATATATACACTTTTTCGACTTGCTTTTCGAGTAGACAACTATCATATCTACAGTTTAACAAAAAATAAAAAAAATAAAAAATGTTTTTTTTGGGAAAATCGATGTTAAAATTGGTACTTTTTGGTTTTCGAATAACATTAACGTAAACGTCCCGCAAAGGCTATTTAATACAAGTAAATCATTTTATAATATCTATAAAAAGCGTGTTTCGGGCTCTCCATAGACATAAAAAATATTGATGTAACCCAAGTAGGTCGCCAGTATTTAATTGTCAAAGTTGGTCAACAATTGACCGAGGGGCGTTTTTGACATTTTTACAGAAAAAAAGCAAAACGCCTAAAATTATTTCATGGTATTAGAGCCTTTTACCTGTGTCCACAGAGTGCTTGAAAAAAGTTAATATAATGTGGACTGAAAATCCACGACGGGAGATCGAGCCAACCATCCGATTCACGACACCGCTTTCCGCCGCGGCCTATTTTAAGATTAGTAAGTCGAGAACAAAAAATTCGACGTACTTGCCATTTGTGGCTACTGCGTTTTTAGAGACGACGCCATAACATATATTTTTTTCAGCGAAATTAAAAATTCGATTCTTTTTGCCTGCACGATTTGAGATGAAACCACCCATATATAAATATATATATATATATATATATATATATATATATATATATATATATATATATATATATTCTCCCGCAGAGCATCGTAAAAAAAGGGGGATTGGCTTTAAAAGCATACTGTGTTGCAAATGATCCTCTACTCCGCATCTTCGGCACAAACCAGACGGCGTGATCACGCAAAACTACTTCATTTGCAAAATCACTCCTTACGGAAAGCGCGTTTTCGTGGTGCGAGACGCTCGCGCCGTTCCTCACGACGCTGCATTAAGAAATATTTTTTTTGTTGTTTCTGAATACATGAGTTGCACTGAGAGCGAATTTTCTGCAACGTGCATTTTACCCCACGGAATTTAATTTTCTCAGCAAAAATAATTTTCAATGACCGCCAGCAGATAATGCGATGACGGCACGTGCAAAACATGTTACACATATCAATTTTCTTCCGAAAAGCGATGTTTCCAACACTACCAAAAATCAAAATTGTAAATTTCTGCAATATATATAGCAGTCTCGCGGTGACATGCGGCAGCCTAATGAAATGTTAGAGCGCGCAGGACTGATGAGGAACAGAGCTGTTAAATGAGGCCCCAAAACAAGTGCACCTGAGCCCAAATATAACATTAGCCTCCTGATGCAGTATTCTGCGAAGCTTCAAGCTCGTGGAAGCCGATGTCCAAATATGATTTAAATTAAAAATAGATTGTCTGTTCTTCGCGCTATTTCTGTTTAATTAGAAACATCATGGCACGCACCTCCATTAGACAAATGCAAAACATTAGAGAAATACCAACCAAGTCCTAAACAGTAAAAAGCCCGACGTTTCCAACCGATTCTTTTTTTTTCCAACAGAGGCGACTATTTGCACGTGGAGAGCAGCAGCTTCTTTTCTATCTACGGTGTGTCGTTTGCATGACACACTTTTTCTTCTTCAAGTGCCCTAGTCGTGAAACACGCCGACGGTTAAGTGGCTGTCGACCTATTTAGTTTGACCTATTGAAACGTCCGGCTTCTGATTTTTTAGGACTTGGTTCGTGAACGTTTGTATTATCAAAATTTTTACCCTACCAGACGGAGTTCCGTGAAACGTGTTTACGTTTAAAACATACATCTTTATATATTTCGTTTTGCCGTAAGGCATCGAGTATGGGATTATTTAGAAGAATAGCATTGATTATCTCTCTTTCTGCACATTTCGTGTATTTGCCTTCAGATCTATAATTTGTGCACACAGTCCTTTTTGGCATACCCTGCAACCCGTTGTTTCAAACTGCCAAATAGCGAAAAAAAAAACGTTTTTGCAGACTCAGCAGATGGCGCATTTTCGAGTATCGTCCTCCCCTCGTCGGTCGGAAGCGGTTATGTGAACTTCACACAGTCAAACTTAGTTATGAAAAAAAATGTATGTCTGAAGACTTCACAACATGAAGTGCCGATCACCCTCAAGATTTACACATCGCGACACTTTTAGCGCGAACACGACATCGGCGCCTTTTCGCATTTTAGTTGTAAATAGTATCAGCGAGCACGAAATGTTATCACTTTCATTATATAACTAAATTAGCTCTTTCCGTAGTATTGATACCTTAAATGACATCCCTTGGTTTTAAAAAAAAGGAAAAACCGGCGATCGGTTGTTCGCGCTGACAGTGATGTGCTCTGTACATCATAAAAAAATGCGCCTTCAAATTATATAAAATATGCTCTTGAAATCCTTTCCGGCGTTTCTATCCTCAAAAGTAATTTAGGAAAACCTTAAAGATTTCTTTTAAAAGCTGAATTTAATACCATGTGTGTTTCTGACGCATCTTCAACTTCTCAAACATATAAAGGTATATTGGCTTGTTTATGTGATGAACAACAATTTTATGTGTCTTTGGGCTGGACGAAAATAAAGTACGCAGTGGCGAGTGGCGGAGCTATGACGATTGCGCACGCAGACCGTCAACAAGTGACCAATTAAGTAGCTGCAATGTCAAGTAGAGTATTTAATACTACTTTCTTTTATTTAGCAAATATAAATTGGCAAGGGTGATGCTCATTTGCAAATTTCATTGACCGGCATCCTGTCAAGAACAAACCTGTTCTTGAAAGGACATCCTCTCAAGAACAAATCGAAAATGTTCACTTTGGAACGCGCTATTTTAGGCCAGATCCGATCTGAGTACTAAGGTCACTCTATTCTGCATGATTATTTGCCCGCATCACGGTGCTTAGTGTAAATAATATTGGTCAGGAAAGCAAGCGCTTTGATTGCCGCTCAGTGTTTCTATAAAAGTTAGGCTGAAAGGGTTTGTCCTAAAGCTGTCCTGAGTTTTTCAAAATATTATTGCTTTTAGCTCAGTCGTGTCGTCATCATGTATATTGTGAAATGTATTTTATAAACAAGATTTATGTATATATATGGCGAGGACGCACCCATTTTATCAGTTTATGCAGTGTAATTATTTCTAAGTTCAATAGCTCAACAGGATTCTATTTTTAATACTGCGACACAATGTTCTACCAATCGCAGGTATTTTAGGCGACCTACCAGACTGATAACCTTTCGATTCAGGTAAAATTTCTGCGACTGAGGTAAAGAAAACAGATGTTGAGTCATATATTTAAATGTAGCTTTCCTTCTACTGTTTCAACGAAATTCAATAGCGCAATTGATTTTTGGTGTCTGAAAATTATCGTAGATTCTCCGAATTCTAAAAATCTATATAACTACACGTTACACTGTTCAAATAATGCCTATGCCAAAAAAAGCGGAAAAAATATTGTCAATAAATTGGTTCGAACCGGTTCGAACCGTTACTTTTTGCTCCCCGGAACTGAACCGGAACTCAACCGAAAGACTTGAACCCGAACCGCAACCGAACCGATAAGAATTTCGGTTCGACACTCTGGTTTCGGTACCGTGCCAAAACGTCCTCGTGGGATCACGTGACCTCACGAGTGTCACGTAACCTCAGGGGGTCACGTAACCCTCGTGAGATCACGTGACCTTCGTGAGGTCACGAGGGTCACGCGACGTCACGAAGATCACGTGACCTCACGGTTAAGCCGAGGTGACGCCGACGCCGCTCGGAGGGAGGGGTAGCAGGCAGGATGAGGAGGTGAGGAGGAGGGGTATAC
The DNA here is from genome assembly GCA_037355805.1 of Ixodes ricinus. Lineage (NCBI taxonomy): Eukaryota > Metazoa > Arthropoda > Arachnida > Ixodida > Ixodidae > Ixodes > Ixodes ricinus. The sequence continues at coordinate 46,171 of JAZHYW010052969.1, read as the reverse complement.
CCTCCCTCAGTACCCTTCCGTCCTCCTCCTCAAGAGCTGCGCTCTAATTCGGCGTTACAGGGAGTTGTAAACGGCTTTCAGTTTTTTTTTCTAAATAATTGAGGAGAGTTGTGATGGCGAAAATCAACTGTTCACTAACATCCATGCCTGTGGGAGCTGCCTTGGTCATTCGCTGGGTGATCTGTGAGATAGACTGCGTCATCGTCGAATAGTGTTGTTCTGAGAAATGGACTATTACGCAAGTTGGTTTTGGTGTCCCAAGATGACCTGACTGGTCTGGCGCACGAAATATGTGTGAACTTGTCGTCTGTTCTGGTTCAACGTTGGTGAAGAATGAAATATCTCAAAGAGACGTTACTTCAGCTAGTGTTTCAAAAAATGTATCGGACCTCTTGAATTGTGCGCTCTTCGGAGGATGGAAGTGTGTGTACTCGAAAAAGGCGGTACACTCACGCCAAAGAAGATACAAGCGAATGGAGTCAAATCGAGCCCTACTGGTACAAAGATGTTTAATTGTCTATTTTATAAATAAAGCGCACAATAACAATGACGTCACAGCTGGAAGGGCAGGTTCACCTGGAACACATGGCGTAGTTGTAATGTAGCAGAACGCCGTAAGAACTTTCGCGTTCCTACTTATACATGGCGAAAGTGTCCGGAAACGGCGATATTTTTAAATATCCACAATAAAGGGTATGAGCACACTGCAGATCTAACTAATCAGTGCCGATACGCGCGCCTCTCGCGGCAGCGTCCCGCGTACTCATCGGGAAGCGACCCTGGCAGTCGCGGCATTCGCAGCTCAACGGCAAGTGTTACACCGGCGGGTGTTGCAAGGTCGACATGCCTGTTTGAGCTACCGCATAGGCGGAAGCAGCGTGAGCGGCCGCGGAGCTGTACAGCTCTCCCAACGCTGACTCAAAAGGAGCCGCGCGCGGCGCTGTTCCCTGGGCGATCGGTAGCGGCTCTTAGCGGACGCAGGGTTCCCATTCACGGGACGGCATATTGCCGCGCGCGCAGCTTGCAAAGTAAAAGGCGCGCGTGTGGCATAACGGTTATAGCGCCTGCCTACCACGCGAAAAGCCAGGGTTCGATTCCTGGCCGCGGGGACGCCTTTTTGTTGACATCTAATGTAATGTTCTGGTAAATTCGAGAACCGTGTCGCTTGTTTGAGGTCAGCAAGCTCTACACGCCGAACCTTCTGGGCCGATTATTCCAGAAGCCCACGTATGTACAGTCGGGAGCAAAAGTTTGCGGGGCACGGGCATCGGGGCATCGCCGCGCCGTCCGACGGCGCGCTGCCGCATTAAGGAGCCGCGCTTGAGCATGCGCGCCCTTCGTGCTCGCTGTCATGTCTCTTTCGCTTGTTTCTTTCCGATGCGCTCCTGATAACAGGGCTCGGCGCCAGGGACGCGAGTTAGCGCTTCACTGGCTGTCATGCTGCGCGTCTGCTTCAGCCGCCTCAGCCACCGCGCTTTCTGACGGAGCTCGCGGAGTGGGGTAACCAGCTTTGTCACCCAGCGCGGCTGCTGAGGCAGCGAAAGAAAACGCGAGGCATCACAGCCAGCGAAACGGCAACTTATGCCCCTGGCGCCGACTTCGGTTATCAGGAGTGAGTCGGACAGAAACGAGCGAAAGAGACATGACTGCCAGCACGAAGGGCGCGCATGCGCAAGGCGCGGCTTTTTAATCCGACGGCGCGACGTTGCACGGCGCGGCGATGCATTTCGGCACGCGCTCCCGTGCCCCGCAAACTTTTGCTCCCGACTGTACATAAGGGGCTCCGCGTGGCGAGCCGCAGTCAGTTTCGCCCCAGCGTTCGACTCTGCTGTCACGCCGACTTCGACGCCCGTGACGCTCTACTTTCTTTTGTTCCCCTTTATATTTTTGGGCACAAGTTCGCCCCATTAAACGTTTAGTTTCTTCAGTTATTATCGCCTCATCACTTGTCATTCGTGACATTTTGGTGGAGGTGCGGGGTATCGCATTCTTTGCCCCTAGAGCGTACCCCTCCGAAGACATCCCGGCCAAGTGAGGTGCTCAACCCCGGAAGGCTACCCATCGCAGAAGACACCGACGCCCGAGCAAGCCGCCGTACCGAAGTCCAACTCCCGGAATCCGGATCTCTGCTGCACAAGCCGAAGGAGAAGATCCCGACGATGACCACCCATCCCGTCGTCGTCCTGCCCGTCGCTCCGCGAACGCCTTCTCCTTCCTCGGCGAGGCCTACGAGGACGTGGAAGACTGGATCAACCAGTACGAACGCGTGGCTCGCCACAACGGGTGGAGTGACGAACAGCGCCAGCAGAACCTCTATTTTTCACTTGGAAGGGACTGCAAGGCGCTGGTTCGAAAACCACGAAGCTTCCTTGACTTCATGGGAGCTTTGCAAGAACGAGCTGACCCGTACGTTCGCCAATCAACATCGGAGAGAGAGGGCCGAAGATCTGCTGCAATCCAGGACCCAGCGCCCCAATGAGAGCGTCACCAGTTTCGTAGAAGACGTCCTGCGCCTGAGCTCCCGCGCCGACCCTCAGGCCACCGACGAAAAGAAGCTGCGTATTCTGATGCGCGGTGTCAAGGATGACATCTTCGGTGGTCTAGTTCGCAACCCCCATCTACCGTCGAAGACTTCGTCCCGGAGGCCACGAACATGGAACGTGCCCTCCTCGCAAGAGCCAGCCACTACCATCGGCACTCGAGCGTCGCTGCTGCTTCTTCATCGGGCTACGACATCAGCCCTAGCAACCCCGGCCTTCGCGACATCATCCGCGACATCGTCCGGGAGGAGCTTAAGAAGCTTCTGCCGACTGCTGAACGCCCGGCCTCAATCTCCATTGCCGAGGTCGTCCGAGACGAGGTTCAGCGAGCGTTCCTACCAGATGCCCCAGTCACCGTGGCCGCACCCGAAGAACCGACGCTGACCTACGCCGCCATGGCCCGACGACCGCCGCAAGCTCACCGCCAGGTCACGGCACCACCCCGACGTGAACCTCCAGCGCCGCAGTATTCCCGCCGCCAGGAAGATCGGGCGTACGTCCCCCAAGAACAAGCTGCGCCACGAAAGACCGACGTTTGGAGGACGGCCGATCGACGCCCGTTGTGCTATCACTGCGGTGAAGCCGGCCACATTTACCGTCGATGCCCCTACCGACAACTGGGGCTGCGCGGGTTCCACCCGAACGACCCGCGCCCAAGGTACGACGAACGCCCTCGCGACATCGAGGAGTACCTCCGACGCTCGCCCTCCCCAGTGTCGTCTCTCCGCCGTGAAGCCCGCTCCCCATTGCCACGACGTTCATCGTCCCCAGCGCAACGACCCCACCGAGAGAGCCTGTCTCCACTCCGTCGCCGGGAAAACTAAGTGCGGCAACGCCTGGAGGTGACGTTGCCGAAAACGACTGAAGCAAACAGCCTCCAAGAACGCCGGAGCGCTCCCACTCTCCCGAGGCCCCGCATCGCACCGACGCGCCTGCAACGGTGTCCAACAGCCTAAACGTTGTTATCGACGGCCTCGACGCATCGGCGCTCGTGGACACCGGAGCAGACTACTCTGTCTTGAGTGGGAGGCTTTCTCGCCGCCTGCGAAAAGTGATGACGCCGTGGGATGGACCTCAAATTCGAACTGCCGGAGGGCATCTCATCACACCAGTCGGGAGATGCACCGCTCGCGTCGAGATCCACGGTGAGACGTGCCCTGTGAAATTCGTAATTCTACAAGACTGTGCCAGAGACGTCGTTCTCGGAATGGACTTTCTGTGTGAATACGCCGCCGTCATCGACCTTGGTGAAAACAGATTGACACTGCGGACGCCTGTTCCACCTTCAGAGAAGCCGCAAACAGCGTCAGCCACCGTCCGAGTAGCTGCGGACCACGTAAACCTGCCGCCGCGGTCAAGTGTTGTCGTACCCGTCGTGACCGATGCAGCTACCTGCGGCGAAGTTGTTCTGGAAAGCAACCTTCAATTGCTCCTGGGAAGAGGAATAGGCGTCGCAAGAGGAGTAGCTGAAGTCCAGGATGGCCGCACTGTGGTCCTCGTGACGAACTTCCGAAATGAAACGCAACACCTTACTAAAGGTACAGCCGTTGGTCACGTCGAGGAACTTCGGAACTCCGTCGAAATCGCCGCGATTGCTGAGGAATGATCGCCACCTCAGCAAGACACTACGCCGCCAGCGCAGCTTCAGCTTGACATTGACCCCAAGCTTCCAGGCCCGAAACGACGGCAGCTGAGCAACCTCCTCGCCGAATTCCGCGACTGCTTCGCGACGTCATCGAAGGTGCGCCAAACCACCATTGCGACGCATCGCATCGTCACGCAGGACGACGTGCTCCCGGTGCACCGATCGCCGTACCGAGTCTCCGTAAAAGAACGGGAGGTCATCCAACGGCAAGTGGAAGAAATGCTGACCGACGACATAATCCAGCCTTCAAGCAGTCCGTGGGCCTCTCCAGTCGTGCTGGTTAGGAAGAAGGACGGAACGCTTAGGGTTCTGCGTTGACTACCGGAAGCTGAACGCGGTGACGAAGAAAGACGTCTACCCACTTCCCCGCATCGACGACACTCTAGACCGGCTGCGCCACTCTCGATATTTCTCATCGATGGACCTAAAGAGCGGCTACTGGCAGATCGAAGTCGACGAACGGGACCGAGAGAAGACAGCTTTCGTCACGCCGGATGGCCTGTACGAGTTCAAGGTGATGCCTTTCGGCCTATGCACGGCGCCGGCAACATTCCAGCGTGTCATGGACACAGTACTGGCAGGGCTGAAGTGGCAGAGCTGTTTCGTCTACCTTGACGACGTCGTAGTGTTTTCAAGTGACTTCGACGAGCACTTGCGACGACTCCGAGCTGTTCTCCAAGCCATTCAGACCGCCGGACTCACAGTCAAGCCGTCAAAGTGCCGCTTCGCCTATGACGAACTCAAGTTCCAAGGCCACGTGGTTAGTAACAAAGGCGTCCGCCCAGACCCCGAGAAGACTCGCGCCGTCGCGGCATTTCCAGCGCCGACAGACAAGAAGGCCGTGCGAAGATTCCTTGGACTTTGCGCCTACTATCGACGCTTCGTTCGGGATTTCGCTAAAATTTCCGCACCGCTCACAAACCTCACGAAGAACGCCGAGAAGGTCGACTGGACCGAGGAGCAGCAGCAGGCATTCGACGAGCTGAAGCGACGACTGCAGACTCCTCCTGTTCTTGGACATTTCGATCAAGATGCGGAAACCGAAATTCACACGGACGCAAGTAACGCTGGACTGGGCGCGGTACTGGTTCAAGTGCAAGAGGGCACCGAGCGAGTTATCGCCTACGCAAGTCGGACGCTGTCCAAGGCGGAGAAAAATTACTCACGACTGAGAAAGAATGCCTTGCGGTCGTCTGGGCAATCACGAAGTTTCGTCCTTACTTGTACGGGAGCCCGTTCCGTGTAGTCACGGACCACCACTCGCTCTGCTGGCTTGCGAACCTCAAGGACCCATCAGGACGCCTCGCTCGATGGAGTCTCCGACTACAAGAGTTCAACATGACAGTGGTCTACAAGTCAGGCCGCAAGCACAGCGACGCCGACTGCCTGTCCAGAGCCCCCGTCGAAACCCCTCCCGGCTGCAGCGACGACAATGACGACGAGTGCTTCCTAGGAGCAGTGAACACCGACGACATGGCACGACGTCAACGGGACGATCCTGAGCTGCGCGCATTAATCGAGCACCTGGAAGGGGGCGGAAGTACCGTGCCACGTGTCTTCTCACGAGTACTGCCGACCTTCGCCATTCGACAAGGTGTACTCTACAAAGAGAACTTCGGGGACAACAACACACCGTGGTTGCTGGTAATCCCGACCGACCTTCGGGAGGAGATCTTCCAAGCATGTCACGACGACCCGACGTCCGGACACCTCGGTTACAGCCGAACACTGGCCCGTATTCGTGAAAAGTATTACTGGCCAAAGCTCCCCAAAGCCGTCCACCTCTACACCCGATCGTGCCACGAGTGCCAGCGACGTAAGAAACCGCCGACGAAGCCGGCAGGTCTCCTGCAGCCGATTGCTCCCCGACCGCGCCGTTTCAGCAGATCGGAATGGATTTACTTGGCCCTTTCCCGCCGTCAACATCGAGAAACCGCTGGATAATCGTCGCCACCGATTATCTCACACGTTACGCCGAGACGAAGGCCCTACCATCAGGTACGGCTGTTGAAGTCGCTAAGTTCTTCATCGAGTCTGTTGTCCTCCGGCACGGCGCCCCTGAATTCCTCATCACAGACCGTGGATCTTCGTTCATGGCCCAGCTGACGCAAGACATCCTTCGTCTTAGTGGCACCGGCCACCGTCGAACCACTGCGCACCACCCGCAGACAAATGGACTAACAGAACGGCTAAACAAAACTATCGCCGACATGATCGCCATGTATGTCGACGTGGAGCACAAGACATGGGACGAGGTGTTGCCGTACGTCACTTTTGCCTACAACACGGCCGTGCAAGAGACCACCGGGGTTACACCCTTTCAACTGGTTCATGGTCGCAACGTGACGACAATGCTGGACGCGATGTTACCCCACGAACCAGCTGTCGATGGAAGCGACGACGCCCAGGTGGTTGCTCAGCGGGCAGAAGAAGTCCGTCAGCTCGCCAGACTCCAGATTCAAGCCAAACAACGAATCGACACCGACCGCTACAACCTTCGTCGTCGGGACGTCCACTTCCAGCCCGGAGACAGGGTGTGGGTGTGGACACCGATCCGCCGCCGTGGTCTCAGCGAAAAACTCTTGAAGCGCTACTTCGGACCCTACAGAGTGCTTCGTCGACTCGGGGATCTGAACTACGAGTTGATGCCCGACGGAACACGGACTTCATCACGCCGCCCTCCACGACCAGAAGTCGTCCACGTCGTGCGTATGAAGCCGTACTACGCTCGATAGGACTGTGGAACTTCTGTGTTCCAAATAGCTTACCGTTATTTTTGTATGCTTTGTTTTGTTTTGTGCTGCATCGGGGCGATGCACTTTTTAAAGGGGGAGTAATGCCGCGCGCGCAGCTTGCCAAGTATGCAGCGCGCGTGTGGCATAACGGTTATAGCGCCTGCCTACCACGTGAAAAGCCAGGGTTCGATTCCTGGCCACGGGGACGCCTTTTTGTTGACATCTAATGTAATGTTCTGGTGAATTTGCGAACCGTGTCGCTTGTTCGAGGTCAGCAAGTTCTACACGCCGAACCTTCTGGGCCGATTATTCCAGAAGCCCACGCATGTACATAAGGGGCTCCGCGTGGCGAGCCGCAGTCAGTTTCGCCCCAGCGTTCGACTCTTGCTGTCACGCCGACTTCGACGCCCGCGACGCTCTACTGTTATCTTTCTGGTCCCCTTTTATTTTTGGGCACAAGTTCGCCCCATTAAACGTTTAGTTTCTTCAGTTATTATCGCCTCATCACTTGTCATTCGTGACAATATTCCGCCGTTCTTCACAGCTCGAGCTTATTGGCCGCAGAAAGACCACCAGAGGTTCGAAACTAGCTCGCCCAGCGTTTCTTAAAATGCCACTGGCTCTCGTTTTGTGCAAGCCGTGCTGCGAACAATGACCAACCATATGGCGCCCCGTGTATATCCCGTTTGTTGCAGCACACCCCGCTTCTTTTCCTGTTCAAGCAGACGCTGACCTGCATGTGCGTCGTCTTTCTCGCTTTTCTAGCACTGTTAAACCCAATGAAAGTGGTGCTGTCCATCGAGAAAATATCCGACGAGGATGTACTCGCTGGAGCCATTGACATAATAAAACATTCTGACTCCTGCCTGCCCCTGTTCGACTATGTCGGTGAGTCTGCTTTTCCTACTAACTGCTATATATAAAAGTAGAATCAACACTACGACATCCTCCATTCTTGTTCCCATGACGCTTTAAAGCGGCTATACTCGTATTCCCTCAAGAAAGGTCGAAAAAAGTAGTCCGGGTCCTTGCGGAACGTCACAAATTTTCTCCGTCATGTGTTGAGGTAATATATCAGCAGGTGCATTTTAGACTAGGTTTGTGTTACCTTATCAAGACGTACTCGTTTCGAGTGCCACAAGCATCGCCTCTTCCTTCAACGACCAAGTCTTATAAGAACTTCTTCGCAAAACGCATAAATAATGCAAAACGGTCTTTTTCTTGTGATGTGGCAACGAGTCTGGTTGAATCTCACCACACATTTGTGTCAATGTGAATGCGTCCGACTCCTTAAACTCAATGGGTTGTGAAATTAAGACGTATAATATTGGTTAAACTTAGCGTCGCTTAATTCGAGCGTTGCACGCGTGAGTGCACGCTTAAGACGGGCTGACACATTTTGTGTTTGAATGATGCCCGACGTCGTGCCAATAACACCACCTGGAACAATCAAAGCCTGTGCACCGTAGTGTTGACATCATCACAGTGAGAACGGGCGAATACACTGATTGGTCAGGGTTCGGCTGCGTTACTGCGTCAGGGTTCCGCTGAGCCTATAGTGTCCAATCAACGCGTAGGACGCTCGGCATCGGGCTCGTGTCCAATTGCTGAGTTGGCGCCATCCTACTGTGATGACGTTCCATGGGAGGAAGAGCGGGGCGTTCGGAGCACTTTCATTATTCTAGGTGGTGTTGATTATGGCCGCTTGTAACCGCTTTCGGCGAGAGAACACTATAGAGAGCCTAGATTGTGGAGAGGGTCCATCTCAAACCATGGGGAGCGTTTGCAATCTAATGGCGGACGGCGCCTCCCGTGCCCGATTGGTCGTAAGTGCGCATGCGCTGCATTGCCACGTGGCGAGGAGGAAAGCAGGAGTAAATTAAGACATCAGGGGGTGAAGGTGCCGCCGCTTCCCCTGCAACCTCTTCAATATCTACGGCGCTCTGTGCTGGCCGCCATATTAAAACTTTACTCCAGTGTTGCTGCATCTGTAGGTCATCTTTAAGTCAGAGCTGACGAAAAAATTCTGGCTACGGTGCAACGCCGATGTACGCTGGAAGCTAGAGCCGGTTGGCTCTCGTTGTTTTTGTTTCGTCGGAGAAAATCTGGCAACAACGCACGTTCAACATGGCGCCGGAATTGTTTTTGTTTGACGCAACGCGACAAGCTCCGCGGTTTGCGAGCACATGTAGCGAAGACGTAACCGGAGAAGTGCCCCTGTGATGTTCCCGTACGACGGAAAGTATTATTCGCAATCGTCGTATGTGCTTTGAAAGCGAAGGGAGTCACAGGGGCCACGAGTGCGCAACCACATGCCAAGGTTCCCGACAGAGCTGCTTTGACTTCGACTATCTCGTTCTGTTTGGTGCAACACGTCGATACGACAAAGAGCTGAAACGTTCGTGGTGTGTGGTGTGGTGCTTGGAGGTGGAAACCCACACTAACACAGAGCACGAATTGGGGTTTGTGGGGTTGAGGTTCAATGGGTTCAGTCCCGTTGTCGTCTGCCGATCCGGTCCAGCTGGTTCAGGAGGACACAGCCAGCGTGTTTAAAAATAAATCTACCTTCGTTCCATTTGAAAATGTGAAAGATTCCCGACACATACCGTGAGTAAAACCCTGCGGGCGTTTTCAACAAATTGCGTCGCTTTAATTGAACAATGGACTCCGGATTGTTGTCCCAGATCTGCCGTTTCTATGCTTCGTGTTGTTGGACTGCGTTTGCACAGCGACGTGTTTGCACAGCGACGCACGCCGCTCGAGTAGATGATTCGGTCCTGCAAACGACCGGTTATGCAGAATTTCAGAGAAACTTAAGTCACCGCCAATATTTTCCCGTATATCTCGTGTGAGTTTGTTGCGCTCATCATGCGGTGGGAATGCATTCCGGCGAGATGAACTGAGATAATTTTTTACGTAGTGAACATAGCGCTTTTGCTTTATTTTTCGAAGAGTCACTGGTGCATTTAATATGGTACAATCACTGGAGAGTTTAGAAATTAGGAAGAACGAGCAAGCTTTCTCAACTTTGTCACTTTTCTTGCTGGCACTGTCCATAGTTTCAAGTTGCAGTTTCAGTAGGCACACCTACTAGCAGGTACGAACTGCTCTAAAGCAGGTAAAATACTGGGAAGTCAGGACGGTGCGGACTCTGTGCTTCGTGCTTTTCGCAAGGTGACTGGGTAAATGCTTTTGCGAGGTGTGCGGGATATGCAAACGATTTTGTTATGCCCATCGTTTGCGTCTCTCCAGCAAAACGAATAAGATGATCTACAAAGGCGCAATCACAAGCCAAGATTTACGATAACAGTGCGTTTGCTTCGGTGGTCCGTGTAGTGTTATTTTACCCTGATCTCGGCAACACCGTGTCATGACGAAGATCTGGAACGTTCACGGTTTGTGCTGGGCTACCGGTTGACAGAAGCCCGCATCGCCATTGTATCGGCAATTGGCTAGCAACATCATCGTCTGCAGGTGCGCAGGCACCAGGCAGCACGTGCCAATAAATGGAACGTCGGCCTACTGCTCGGAGCGTCGAGACGTGTCAGCAATCATGCCTGTCTCCTCTTTCTGTTAATCTCCCACTGTTACATGGTGTCAGAAGTGGCTCGACAATCTTCCGCCCTGAGGTGAGCGAAACGCGAGATTCGGCATGGCTGAGCTGAAGCCACCAGAAGGACTCCGGCTATCGGAAGATACGGCCGAGAACTGGAAACGCTTCAAGCAACGAATGGAACTGTACTTCATAGCCACAGCGACTAAGGAACCGAGAACGAAGCAGCAGAAGGCTGCGATTTTCCTCCATGTAGCCGGGCAGGAAGCGATTGACGTGTTCAATACGTTCCAGTTGACAGCCGACGAAAAAGAAGACTACGATGTGCTAGTGCAGCAGTTCGAGGACTACTGTCTCCCGAGGGTCAACGAGACCTACGAGCGATACGTATTCAGGACCAGAGTGCAGGAGCCTGGGGAAGCCTTCGAGCTCTTCTTCCGTGACCTGCAGCTCAAGGCAAGGACTTGCAACTTCGGGGACTTGTCGGAATCGATGCTGCGCGACCAGATCGTTTACGGCACCGCCAGCAAGAAACTGCGGGAAAGACTCCTGCGTGAAAAAGACCTCACCCTGAGTAAGGCTGTAGATTTCAGCAAATCCGCAGAAATCTCGGAGCGCCAAAACAAGACATTCGAGCACGTGGAAGAAACCGTTGACCCCGTAGCTCGCAGAAAGAAATGCAAGTATTGCAGCTATGTTCACGAGCCCCGCTTGTGCCCAGCATTTGGTAAGGCATGCAAGAAATGCGGCAAAAAGAACCACTTCGCTAAAGTCTGCAATAGCGCAAAAAAGTCCGTGGACAACGTGATCAACCAAACAACGGGTTCTTGCACGGACACCGACGATTTTGACATTCTGTCAGTCAACGGAGAAAGAGGAAAAGAAAAGCGCGACTGGATGGTCACCGCGAAGATAGGCAGTCACGAAGCCCGTCTGAAGGTCGACACTGGAGCACAAGCAAATTTGCTGCCCCTGTCTATGTACAAAAGACTTCGTCTGTCAACGCCGCTCGAGCCGAGTTCCACAACCCTGCGGTCCTACGGCGGAGCGACGCTTGAACACATGGGAAAAGTGTGTCTCGACGTTCAGATACACGGACAAAGGGGTTGCTTGAACTTCTTTATTATGAAGAAAGGAAGGCAAGCCCTTCTTGGCCTTGAGGCTTGTGAGAAATTTGGATTGGTCAACAGAGTTGATTCCATAGAAAACAAGAGTGACCTGGAGCAGCAATTGACATCCGAATTCCCGGGTTTGTTCAAGGGTCTTGGAAAAACCAAGACTGAATACAGGATGGTGCTCAAAGAAGATGCACAACCGGTAGTAATACCGGCCCGACGTGTCCCTCATGCTCTCCGGGGCCCCTTGAAAGCAGAGCTCGACAGGATGGTTGCAGGCGGCATCATCGCGAAAGTTCAGGAGCCGACCGATTGGGTGAGCCCTTTGGTTGTGGTTAGAAAGAAAACTGGGAAGATTCGTGTTTGTATGGATCCTAAGCACGTAAATGCCGCCTTGAAAAGGGAACATTTTCAGTTGCCGCGAAGGGAGGACATTGAAGCAGAGCTAGCTGACGCAAAATATTTCAGCAAGCTAGATGCCAACAACGGGTTTCATCAAATCCCGCTTGACAATTACACATCCCGGATATGCACGTTCGCAACCCCCTTTGGCCGCTATCGTTATTTAAGGCTTCCTTTCGGCATCGCATCAGCGCCTGAAGTTTTTCAGAAAACCATGAGCCAAATATTTGATGATCTTCCAGGCGTCAGAGTTTACATTGACGACGTTCTGGTTTGGGGAACTTCACGCGAAGAACATGATTTGCGGCTAAGAGCAGCATTGAGGGCAGCCCAGTTAAGTGGCATCACTCTAAACGCTGAGAAATGCACATTTGGAGTAGACGAGATACGGTACTTAGGGGACAAGATCAGCCGTAGCGGAATCAAGCCGGACCCCGAGCTAGTGCAATGTCTTCGCGAGATGCCACTGCCGACGTCCAAAAAGGAGGTCCAACGCCTGTTAGGAGCCGTAAACTACTTCGGCAAGTTCCTTCCTAATTTGTCATCAAAGACAGCCATGCTTAGAGACTTGATTAAGGTAGACTCACTATTCGAATGGAGCGATGTCCACACGCGTGAGTGGTGTTCACTTCAGCAAATGTTAACAGAAGGTCCAGTCCTAGCCATTTTTGATCCCTCAAAGCCAATTAAACTGTCAACGGATGCATCAAAAGGTGCTCTAGGAGCTGCTCTGTTTCAACAGCACGGAAAAGAATGGCGTCCAGTAGGCTACGCGTCACGGGTGCTGACAGACAGTGAGGGCAGGTATTCACAGATTGAAAAGGAAAATCTAGGCATAGTATTCGGATGCGAAAAATTCCACGACTTCGTGTATGGCCAATCCATCATGATCGAAACAGACCACCGCCCGTTACTAGCTATTGCACAAAAAGCTATTGGTGATATGCCACCACGGCTCCAGAGACTATTTTTGCGTCTAATGCGGTACGAATTTACGTTACAGTTCGTCCCAGGCAAGCAACTGATACTGGCGGATGCACTGTCTCGCATAAGGACCGGGAGCAGCGCTTCAACTACTGACGATGTCGACGTCCACGCAACAGGTGTTCTGTCCACCCTAGTGAGTGACAAGACCAAAGCACGTCTTGTCAAAGAAACAGCACAAGACAGTGAACTCCAAGACGTCATCCATGGCCTGATGAGAAAGGCGCCACTGCAAGGCAAGTTTAAGCCGTTCCGGTCGGAGCTCTCCGTCATTGATGGTGTACTACTCAAGGGCTCCAAAGTAGTCATACCACGAAGCTTAAGACTAGAGATGTTACAGCGCGTGCATTGCGGGCACCTAGGACTGGGAAAATGTCAATCTCGCGCAAGACAATTAATGTTCTGGCCAGGAATGACCGCAGACATAACTGCGTGGATCAGCAAGTGTTCCACCTGCAAACACTTTACATATCGTCATCCCGATGAACCGCTGTTGCTTCGAGAGACGCCCAGGCAGCCCTGGGCAAGAGTTGGAGCAGACCTTTGTCATTTTGCGGGAAAGAACTATCTGGTCATCTATGACTCTTATTCAAATTTTCCGGAAGTTGCGGAACTGCAGGACACGACGTCAAGAACGGTGATCAGCACCATGGAAAGCATTTTCTCTAGACATGGAATACCCATTGAAGTATGCACGGATGGTGGACCACAGTTCGCGGCGCGGGACTTTTCAGATTTCGCTGCACGATTCGATTTCGTTCATGTGACCTCCAGTCCATACTTCCCCAGATCCAACGGCCTCGCCGAGAAAGGCGTTCAAGTTGTCAAGAGGCTCCTAAAAAAATGCGAACACTCCGGCGATGACTTTTGGCTTGGTCTTTTGAACTACCGTGCGACGCCGCTCGAGTGTGGAGCAGCTCCAGCAGAGCTACTGATGGGCCGCAGGCCCCGTACTCTTCTACCAGACTTTGCGACTCCCCCAGCACGTTCCGTACGCAAGCACACCCAGAACCTAAATCGCGGACACCAACTCGCCCCGTTAAAAGAAGGCGACAGTGTTAGAGTCAGAGGGGACAAAGCCTGGGACAGAAAAGCGCAAGTTGTGGGAGGCGAAGGCCCGCGGTCATATCGAATTCTCACAGATCAGGGACGAGAAATGCGCAGGAACCGCCAACACCTTTTGAAGACAGAAGAGGCGCCAAGCTTTCTCGATGAGTTCGACTCCGATGGGTATGACACGGCCGACGAAGGTGTGCCACCTTCCACGCCCTCACTGCCGGGACACCGGGGCACTGATAGTTTATCCACACCAGCGGAGCAGGCGGCTCAAGGAAACAGTACGAGTAGCACCACAAGTCAGAATTCAACATCGCCACCATCGTCAACTTCGCTCAGGCGGTCGTCCCGACAAGTCTGCCCACCACAGCGCTTGACATATGACGAGAACTTTCAGCAAGTAGTGTGACTGACTCGCAGCCGACGAAGGACTGCGCAAATCTATGATATATTGAGCGTGTGTGTTGTTTTTGTATTGTGTGCACTTTGTTTCTTTTTTTTTGTCTCAAGACAAAGAAAGGGGGATGTATCGGCAATTGGCTAGCAACATCATCGTCTGCAGGTGCGCAGGCACCAGGCAGCACGTGCCAATAAATGGAACGTCGGCCTACTGCTCGGAGCGTCGAGACGTGTCAGCAATCATGCCTGTCTCCTCTTTCTGTTAATCTCCCACTGTTACACGCATCGGCACCGGGTGCACTTGGGCTGTCGATGCTCAAGCCTTCCATCCGCGGCTGGTCGCCAGCTGATCCGGCTGCTCGACTGTGAGGAAGCGGCGAGAGTGACCTCTGAAGTAAATGTAAATCCCCGTTCATCCAGTTATCCAGAGTCAAAGTGTGGAAGATGTCAAACGTGTACTGAGGGCGGAAACTACGAGCGTTTTGCCTTGCTTTTGTTACCGAAACCAGAGCAGCGAGATAACTGCCTTGCGTACTTCTAAATGACGGAAGCAAATAAGTTGTCAAAAGCCCGCGACCGCTTTTAGGGTTTCGAACTAAGTAAACAAGACAAATATAATTAAACTTCTTTGTTTATATGCAGGAGGATTTACGTAACACAATATTACATTCTCTTTCCCAAACGAAAAAAAAGAGAAAAAGTAACGCGCAGTCCGCCTTACATGACAGCAGCCCCTGACAGTCAGAGACGCTCGCTGACGATCAACGCGTTCGTGATCTCCTCGCAGCTCGTATTGCGAACGCGTCCCATGGACCACATGACCCCGATCAAGGAGTTGGACACCCTGTGTAATACAGGCTCTTTAGAGAACCCACTGAAACTATGACGCCATCTATAAGATCGGCCTGGAAGCCTTCCGATCTACGTTCAGCCATACTTAGAGCCATTAGAGCCTGGAATTCCCTGCCCGAGGACAATGTTGCCATCGTCGATCCTGGGATGTTCCGGGATCGTTTATCAAATCTTGTGGAATAAAGTTTTGCTTTTGCCGTATCCAGGCAGTGATCCAGGTAAATTTGGAGGGAGTCTGCAGTTCTGGCGTCCTCGTTTGTTGTCGTATTTTAACATGGGTTTGCCTATTTGTCATAATTGTGCCGTACCTAATTCAAAATTTTCACTGACGTGTCCCTGTCACGCTTTGTGTTTTCTGTGATTCCCCTAATTAACTGAAGTGCCCCTGTTGTCCATGAAAAGATTCTTCCACCCATCCATCACAGCATTATCTTCTATGTATCCTTTGTGTTTTTACTTAAACAGTCCCCCTTATGTAATGCCCAGCAATGGGCCTTTAAGGAACTTGAATAAATAAATAAATAAATAAATCAATAAATAAATAAATAAATAAATAAATAAATAAATAAATAAAGATATATATATATATTTCTTTTTTTTTTACTCGTCATTTTTTCATCACGAGCTTAAGACCCGTTCACACACTTGCGTTTGCCTACGACCGAATTCTTGTGATCTCTTACAACGAGAAGACACACTGGCACGCTGGCGCCATCTATGAGGCGACCTTGTGGTAAAATCTTGTTGTAAAAGATTTTGAGAAATCTGAAGGCACGCAGTTTTAAGCAGTCGCAAGTGTGTAAGCCAGCCTTTAACACAATTTTGACAATTATACAAGCTACAGTTTCTCATAGCATAGAAAGGAAATTTGATCTCACAAGTACTGCAAAAACCTTCAAAATAGTTTTAGTCCATTGGAATGCCCGCGCCTCTGTGTGCTCTTCGCTTTCTCTTCGGTAATATTTTGTACCGCTTTCTTCATTTGAGTGTTACCGACGCCCGACAAAACCTCTTCGCAGGATTTGATGTGAGTTATAAGGACAAGATTGAGGACATTGCTGAAATGTACGAAAGATTGGGTGTTTATAGACATCGCTGGCAAGGCGACGGTATCACAAACTGCTGGTTCAGCCCGTCAAACCCTAAGCGACTGATGAAAGCGATTTCATACAGAGATAGCAGCGAGAGATACGTCGACAAAGTCTACTACTGGACCATAGACAGGAAGAAAACCATACGGAGATTTATCCGGTGAGATCTTTTTTTGTTTTAATATATATTTACGTTCCTCCTATGTTCTACTTTTATGCGGGTAATATAATATCAACTTGGAAAAGACCTCCGTCAAGTTTATAAGCTTGTTATCTATATAACGTCTCTTTATAAGAGGCATATTGTTTGAAATAAATGCAATGCATTGCAGGTGTTTATTTAACAACAAAATTAAGACAAAACGTGTCAGACGGCACAAAGTACATTTGAAGTATCGTTGGGTTATGTTTCGGCTTCAAATTATTGAGTTGCTCTTTACTCTAGCAGGACAGTACTACGTTATGTAAATTGCACGCCAATAACATTTTAAGTACAGCCATATTTGATTGTGCGCTTTGATTACAATAGATTTCTATAGTATCAGTGGTGACCTTTCGTTGCACTTTGTTTGTCTTGAATGCTCGTTCATCTCAATGCCTGCTTCTTGCGTGCTATTATTATACGTTACAAGTTCTACATCTAACTCTTTTTTTTTAATTTTGGTCCGAAGTGACGCATGAGCTGGAGCGTATAAAATGCTTGAGTATCTCAATGCACACCTCAAAACTTTACACTAAAGCGCAACCGCTAAAACAGAAACTACACTAAAAAAGTCAGCTAAAGTGTACTTCTTCGTTTCATAAAAAAAAAACAAATGAATTAATAACCAAAAATGAAAGACGTTTACAATTCTCTGTAACGCCGAAATAGCGCGCAGATCTTGAGGAGGTGGAGGGGAGGGTACGGAGAGGAGGGTATACCCTCCTCTCCTCCCATTCTCCTCTCCTCCAACGTCCCTCCTCCTACCCTCCTCCTGCTCTCCTCCTCCCCTTCCACCTTTCTTCATCGTCCCCTCCTCTGTGACGTCATGCGTGACGTCATTATGGTAAACGTCGCATGATGCAATGCGCGCATCACGTGACCCTCGTGACGTCACACGTAACGTCACGTGTGACGTCATTATGGGAACCGTACCATAATGCAACGCGCGGGTCACGTGACCTTCATGAACTCACAAGATACGTCACGTGTGACGTCATTATGGGAGACGTCCCATAACGCAACGCGTGGTTACGCCGACGCCGACGATGCCGCTCAAGTCGGAAATGGGCGCCTAAGAGCTGCGCTTTATAATATAGTGATTTACACCAAGGCTTTGAGCGTTCAAAGATTGACATATCGTGACGTAGACTAACTGTGGAGCCTTAGCAACTTCTCGGGATATTTATTCTTCTTCTTATTATTATTCCAAGCTGGTTAGGCGCAAATAGGTCGAATTTTCGAGTAGTCACAAACAGGAGCACATGCGTGTAAAGTGGCAGCGAACAACAATAAGAGATGTTCTGGAATGCACAGACACCGTGCTACGATATTCTTACCCTATGCGGCATGGCGTTACGTGTCTTCTTCAGCCAATACAATCTGAAAAAATAAAGCCCGCGGTCGCCCCCTCCCCTTCCCTCCAAAAAGCGTCACCACTAGTAGATCCACGCACCGCGAGCCAGAGGTTGCGTCGGAACCACCGCCAACGCGTCTCGCAGCGACTCCCAACGAGCGCGACGCTAGCAGGCTGCGACGCCAAGACTGACGCCTTTCCCCCTTGCGGTGACTCTCGTCGAGCTTTAGGGTGTTTGCCGATTGGGGCGGGGCGGAGGGCCTCTAACAATGACGTCACGCACAGGCCTTGTCTTCCACGCGGTCTTGCTCCAGCGGGCACCATCTTAGGCACATTTTGATCCGTACCAACTTCCTATAGCTCTAGTAATTTGAAATTACGCAGAGAGCAAGTTGTCTGCTTATTGCGCAGGAGTTGCGGTGACGTCAGCACGACGCCGAGCTCTCATTGGCTTTGATTGAAAGGATATAGTGGGTAGACCTCAATGCTAGATGCCGTGAGGTCAACCCAGCCACGATAGCAGTAACTCTCCTCGGAAAATCGATCTGTTACATTCATCCATAGGAGTTCCGTACACAGATTTGGCATACATGTACAGCCTGGCGAAGTCTGTGTGCGTGTTTTTAATGCAGAATGACATTCTTTTCAAACCTAACTAGTGATTGCGTTCGCGAGACAAGAGAGAAAGCTTTGTCTTTAGGCTAGTCTTGCTTGGCGACGCCTTTGAAAAGACACGGCAATTTTGAACGTGACGGTTAGATAAATAAATCAAAGTGCAACTGGAAGTTATCAGCTGTACCAGGAAAACTGATTCAGGTCACATGCGCTTTAAAAAGGTCGTGCAACATTTTTTGTACTTTGTGCGAATACCGCTGAGAACGAATCCCTGACGTTTATGACCAATCAAAGACGCGCTTGTTTTTATCCCCACCCAATAAAGGTCGCAGAAAAAAAAAAGAAACACGAGCAGCTTTCGCTTCCTCAAATCGCAGCCACAACATGCGGCCACGTGATCTGGAGACGATTATAGGCCGCCAATGTAGTTCATAGCCACGCGCTGAGGTTGGCAATGCACAGGACACGCGCTGAGTTCCAGACATTGTTGGGGTTCGGCTGCTGCACTCTTAGAAAAAGGGGACCAAAAGGAGGTAACAGACCCCTTTTACCACCCTCCTCCCGGCCAGGGGGAAAACGCTCCGCTTGTTACCTCCCCAGGCGCAGCAGACACAGGAATGCGGTGCTACAAGGTGAAGTTCGCCGCGAAGGGGCACCTAGGAGGTAAGAATTACCACCCAGCACCTGTTTGAGCACTGCCAAAGCCTGGGCGCTGCGATTGGCTGTGGAAAGGCGCAAACGAGATCGCTAATTGGTCTCCTCGTATGACACGTCATCCTTCGCGCATGCGTGGAGAGCGCCCGCCCGGTTGACGGGGAGCGTCGGCGCCTTCCCCGCCGACACTCCCGGTCATAACGGTTGTTCTTCTCGAATGTTCGACGGAGGCGTCCCAGCGCAGGAACGTTCTTTATTGTTCTGTTCGGCTCAGTCTCTTCTTACGAAGTCACCGAGAGCGCTGCATTGACTTCACTCGAAGATCCAAGTCGTGTGCACCGTATGCAGGTAAGGAAATGTTCTGCCCGGGCGGCAGTTGACGTCGGCTATGACCGCCGGGGAAGGCGACCTCCGTCTTCCTAAAACAAAGGGTTGGCGGGCATGTTGGCACGTTTGAAGGCGTCGAGCGTTCGATAAAATTAGTGTGTGGCGCGAACGCAGACACGGTTTAGACCATCGAAGTTCATAAAGGAACAGGAATGACTGTCGCTTACACTAGCGCATATTTAGAAGGTTGACATACGCTAACCAGTGGCGTGGCCAGCACCTTTTCCCGGTGAATGTGTGTGCGGGTGGAGGAAGGGGGAGAGCGGCGGCCCGGCGAGCCGGGCGACAAAACGCCTTTTGAATCGGGGGTCGCCCACGTTTAAGGCGTGAAGGGGTAGGAGTTTTTCCCTTTTTGGGGCCGTTGGTGTGTCGCGTCGGACGTTAAATTGAGGATCTGATCAAATATTTGAAAATCTCATAAAATAATTGTTGTCTTTTTTTTTTTGCAGTGCAGTAGTCGATTAGGCATTCATTGGCGGCACCGGCCAACCGGCGCGACTAATTCTCAACGTCGTTCATATTTGTAAAAGTCAGTGTTAAACACTGATATTTAATATCAACGTTTTTTTTTCTTTAATTTAACGAGGTTTAATAAATAGTTTGGTAGAATGTCACGCTACCTTGAAATACCAAATACGTATGTCTGAGCTAATTATTCGTGCGCTTCACAAACATTAATAGTAGGATATTACGGAATAAGGTCATGAAGTTGTTACCGACAGCGAAACTAGCAATTATATTGTCGTGGCATTTTCTTTACGTGTGATCAGGCATTTCTAAAACGCTGATCATGCAGTAGGCGAGTTAGATATGGCTGAAGTTTGCATTATTTGAAGTTGATTGAATATATTTCTTTCGTCCTGCGGCAACGTTGCAGGGTGATTTCGTCGAGAGTACTGGATGCCTGCTACCTTGGACTCATCTCGTGACAGTTCTTAATACTGTTTACTGCAGGTAAGCGTAGTGCGATATTTTATTTTGATTTTCTTGTTCCCATTTGTTCACTTGAAATGGGGATCTTGATCTTTATGTTTATTTTGTGTGTGTGCTGTTTGTTCATTTTCGAGAAAAAACTGAGGGTATACTTCGAGTAAATAAATTAGAGTAAGATATACAAGGCGCATGAGTGTCTTTTTCAGTGTTCTTTTTTGTGTTTTCGTCCTTGTGTGCTGTTCTTCTCATATATAAATAAAACATACATTCAGTTTTATATTTTAATCTGGCAAATTACTTCGGCAAAAAAGTTTACATATTTGCCGAACTTCGACTTTCGGCAGTTAGAAATTATTCGTGCGCTTCGCAAACATTAATAGTATTATATTGCTGAATCAGGTCATTAAGTTATTGCCGCCAAAGAGACTAGCAAGTATATTGTTGTCTTGGCATTTTTCTTTTTGCGTGCGTGTGATCAGGCATTTTTAAAGGTGATCATTCAGTAGGCGAGTCAGATGGCTCAAGTTTGCATTATTTGAAGTTGATTGAATATATTTCTTTCCTACTGCGTCAACGTTGTAGGGTGGTTTCGTCGAGGGTACTGGATGCCTACTACCTTGACGCAACTGCAGGTAAGCGTAGTCAGATATATTATTTTGATGTTCTTGTTCGCATTTGGGTACTTGAAATGAGGTTCTCGATTTTTATCTTTTCCTTGTGTGTGTGGTGTTCGTTCATTTTCCAGAGAAAATTGAGGGTATACTTCGAGTAAATAAATTAAAGTGAGACACACAAGGCGCTTGAGTGTGTCTTTTTCGGTGTGTTCTTTGTTTGTGTTTTCGTCCTTGTGTGCTGTTCTTCTCAAGTCTAAATATAACATACATTCAATTTTAATCTGGCAGAGCACTTCGGCAAAAATATTTGCATATTTGCCAAAGTTCGGCAGTTAGGGTTGGCGGTCATGGGGGTCTGCTGTGGTGCTGAGCAGCTAATGTGGTGTAGTGCTCTGTGGTGTATGTTCTTCCTCTGTCCTTGTCTTAAAGCGCAATCATGTTTCTTCACGTACAATACCAACTCGCCCAACAGTCAGCACCTGTATATACTAACCTGCCACAGTAGTTGTACCCCTTTCACTAAGATGTGTTAGTCTTCTAAGCAAATCGGGGTGACAGGTTTAAACATGACCGGCGAATACAATGTGTTTACTAATCTAGGATTACCACCCGCCATATGATAATTTTAGTCAGTGGTGCTTAGTCAACAGTTACGTCACGTCTGATAAGTATGTTTGATGCTTTATAATGCTGGAATCAGTGGCCCATCAAATGCTCCAATTGCGTCTTACAAAAATCTAATATTTCTTCACAGTTTCTTTAAATTGAGGATATGTTTCAACTTCATATCACATGATTTTGACATTTTTTTGGTTCCAGGCAGTCAGTGCAATCTACCCGGTGGCTGTCAGCTCAAGCCTAATTAATCCTGAGGTGACCAGCTATGTGGCAGTGGAGGGAGACCTCGAAGCCGTGTCGCCTGCTGAGGCAGTCCTGGTTGCATTCTACCTCTACTTCATCTTTAGCTACGAGTACCATCACCAGTTCAGGAGCAGATTCATTGCACTAGAGTACTTAATTGATCTGAAACACTCAAATGTGGAGTTACGTGCAACACATTGCTTTCAAACCTAAAAGAAATGCCAAAAAGTATTTTATTTTTCTAAAGCTTTTTATGCAGGTTTAGGAATTTTTTTATGTCGTTTGTTTAATGCTTTTTTTTGTCTGACATAAGGCAGGATGGTTGATTATGAGAGCTACAGAAGGTCAATAATATTGCTTATAGTCACGTTTTTGTAATTTCCGAAATCACAGCTTTTTACTTTGTGCAGCATTGGCATACTTAATTTATTTCAGTCTACTACATCCTTGGTGCCTGAAAGCATTTGAGGGTTGTGGTTCCATGTTCACAGTGATTTGTGATTGCAAGGTTTAAATACAAGATGGTCAAAACCGATTTTAGCGATTCATTTAAAGTGGGTCAGATCCCTTTGGCCCTCGCGGTAGTTTGTTGCAGCTCATAAGCAGCAGGAGATACGAGCCCTTTCTTCTTTCCACATTAGAAGAGCAAATCCCAGAGTCTGCTTTCCTCTACTCCAGCGTTCATTCCACTACTGTGGATAGGACGGGCATAGTGTACTGCTGTCCTTGAGTTGCAACGCAGTAATCATTGCTAGTCGTGTCTTGGTTTGTATTGCTGTTTGCAATATGTGTGATACAGAATCTATTTTATATCACAGTGCATTCATTTGATTCTGGTTTGTACAAGACTCGTTCATTTGAGTTCACCTCGTTGAAGCTTCGCTGTTCCAAGCAGTGTTCCAAACATTCACTGTTATTTTCCGGGTAAACACTGATTGTTTATGTACTTTTTGTGATAATTTTATTGACTGTCGCAAACTAGAGCCCCGAAACTGTTCTTCCAGATGCCTTTATTGCGCGTAGTGGTTTCATCTTAGAAGAACTTTTATAAGATGTCTAGTCATGCCATTGATTTTCATGTCATTTTGTTTGTGACAGCCACAATAAAACATTGTCATTTACTTTCAGAACTAGGCTGTCTTCATCTATTATAAGGCCCACCCTTAAAGCATGTACTATCACACCCACAGACAAACATAGTACCTTTTTTGGGGGGTAAAAGTGATTCCATCAAGTGTACATTTAACCTGTAATAAGGTGGTGAACTGGGCCAGTTGGTTCCTGTTATACATGATGGGGAAAACAGCTCGGAAAGCGCGGACTACGAAGAACAAACACGACAGGACAGTACTGTCCTGTCGTGTTTGTTCTTCGTTGTTCGCGTTTTCTGAGCTGTTTTCCTCATCGTGTACTTTTAACCCCAAAGTGGATCATTGTTCCCTCCAAAGGGAGGTAAAAGCAGCGCCATTAATTATGTCGTCTTACCTCTTAAAAGGGTTGAAATTACCCCCTAAAGGAGGTAAAGGCTCACCTTGAAAGGATGCACTTTTAACACCAAAAGGAACTAAGGTTGCCTCCAAGAGGAGGCAATGTTGCACCCTAACCCAGGGGGTAAGTTTGCACCCTCGTTGCAGGCGGTAACGTTACCCCCAAAAGGGATTGCCCTGTGTGCAAGTCGGTTACCCCTTAAGGAGGGTACTACAGTACCCTTTTTTAAGAGTGTGTCGTCATTGCAGCGATTAGACACGAGCCACTACTGGAATGCCTGTCGAGCTATTGATTATCACGAGCCCAAATGGAGTGCTCACGCAATGCTCTCGTCCAATCTATGAGCCGCATTCAAATACCGTCACTGGGAATACCGCGACCTCTAGTTTCAAGAACCGGTGGTCCTTGAAATTACACCGCAACAAAGACGTTTATTGGACAATGGCGTTGCGTGGAGTACAGTTAGGTCTCAGTGGTGCCAGTGGACTCGTGCAAAGTAAAAAAATATTCCAATAGAATATCGTTGCACCGCCCTATTAACAAGGTTTGTAATATATTTATTTTTGCACGTTTCTTTGCAGGAAGGGTGTGGACGGTATCATCACGAACGACCCAGACAACGCAATAAGAGTTCTAGCGGAACGCGAGTTCAAGAAAACTGTCCGACTCGCAACCGCCCGCGACAACCCCTGGATCAGGTTTCTGACTAAAAGAACGAAGCGCGGAATCAGTAAACTTGATTCAGATATGGACGAAATGGTGGATGAAGCCAGCGAGTTTGATTTCGAGCCTTTTTCCCTCCCGGTGTCTCCTCGAAAGCCACGCCCTTCCAGGATTCGTGCCATACGACATAGTTACAACGTCTGGCCACAGTAGAGTCCTTTGAGACGATTTTACTAAGCCAGGTCATAATAAAGTCTCTGCCAAACATATTTACCCCGAAGTAAAGATTATTCGAACTTCGAAAACTTTGTCGTGTGCCGTGTGGCATGCGCTGGCAGTCACGTTTTATTTTCGTCCTTAGGTCTATATCCAGAAGAGCAAACACCAAGCATTTATTCTTAAAGATGGTAAATATCGCTTCGTAACGTTTGACAATAAGACACATATTGCTAGGTGCTTTTCATAAATATCACCTTTTGTAAAGAGCCCTACCTGTTTAATAGTTAATCTGCGCCCGCAACTTATAATGGTTTCTACCACGGGCGTTGGAAAAGATTAAATGCCCTTCCTTGTCAGTATCCCCAGTCTCGGGTTTACAGTGATGCTATGCTGGCTCATTATATGTTGCCTGTTGACTTTCTTTTCTAAACCATTATTTTTTTAACCGTTATTGCTTCAAATTAGCTTCCAGAAACGGCTACTCTAATTTCAGCATTTCGTCTTGGTTTATTTTGCGAAAGTGTATAGGCGAGGCGTTGGTGGAGCCATGCCCCCACATACCAACAAACTACTTGAAACTTGCGACTGGATGTACCTGGAAAACCGCAAACTCAAGAGCTGATGTCCGAGAGCGCTTACCTTGAATATGCAAGAATCGGTTTCTACTTTTTGTTTAACATAATAGGTACAAAAGACATAAAATATGGCATACATTTTCACGGATGACACATGACAAGGCAGATGTGAAATAAACAAACGAAAAATTTAATGTGCCGAACTTGTGCTAAACAAAATAAAGAACGATCGTCGAGGCAACAGGAGAAGCGGGCGGCGGTTTGGCGGTGTAACAGCAAATGAGAGCGAGAGTGACACGGAAAGGTCAGGGTAGCTCCTTAGCTAGTGTGCGTCGGCATCGCGAAAATTCGGCCCGGAAGGTTCGAGCATCGAGCGTTAGGGGTTCAGAATGAACAGTCACTTTTGAGAACAAGGGACTGGGACGAAATGATAAAACTTACGCCCCGAGTAGGAATAAACGCGTGCCTTCTAGAATTCCGTAACCGAGTGTTGCTTGCTGGGCCCTGCGCCCGGAACTATCTCGCCCCCTTCCAAAAGGGCATCGTCCCAATGCAGCGCTAAAGGAAAACACAAATGGCATGAAAAATACGGTGAGACGAAATAAACATGTAACGTCCCAAACTTAACTCGCGTAGAACACCTTGAGTCGAACTAGGTGGACCACTTTGGGTCGTGGCTGGCGGCCTCCTGATGGTCGGTTTCCGTCGGGGAGCACCTCCTAGTTCAACTCCCCAAGGTGGCGAATGGCCTCATAGGTTCCAAAGTACAGTTTTAACAGTTTCTCGCCGAGGCCGCGGCGGCGGATGGACGTCCACACCCACACCCTGTCTCCTGTCTTCTTGCTGACACTCCGCGTCGCGGCAACGAAGGTTGTACCGGCCAGCGTCGACACCGTGTTGGTGCTTTATCCGAAGGCGGGCTAGCTGACGTACCTCTTCTGCCCGTTGGGTGACCAGCTGGGCGTCGTCGGTGCCGTCGTCCGTCGAGTCGTGGGGCAGCTTGGCGTCGAGCGTCATCGTCACCTTTCTGCCGTGCATGGTGCACCAACTGAAAATTTGTAATCCCAGTTGTTTCTTGCACCACGGTGTTGTACGCAAATGTGACGTAGGGCAACACCTCATCCCACGTCTTGTGTTCCACGTTGACGCACATTGAGATCATGTCGGAGATGGTTTTTCTTAGTCGCTCCGTCAGCCCGTTGGTCTACGGGTTGTATGTCGTGGTTCGGCGGTGTTCGGTGTGGCTCAGGCGGAGAATCTCTTGTGTCAAATGCGCCATGAACGATGAACCTCGGTCTGTAATCAGGACTTAGGGAGCGTCGTGTCGGAGGACGATAGACTCAACTTGGCTACTTCCACGGCGGTTCACGACGGGAAGGCTTTGTCTCGGCCACCAGGTGAGATAATCAGTTTCCACGATTATCCAAACGTTTGCTTGCGTCGGCGGCAAGAAAGTTCCAGTAGATCGATCTCAATCTGCTGGAAATGTGCAGTCGGGAGTGCGATCGACTACAGGAGGCCTGCCGGCTTCGTCGGTGGGTTCTTCCGTTGCCGGCGCTCGTGGCACGATTGTGTGTAGAGGTGGACAGTCTTCGGGAGCCTGGTCAGTAGTACCTTTCTGATCCTTGTGAGAGTCCTGCTGTAGCCAAGGGGACCAGATGTGGGGTCGTCGTGGCAGGCTTGGAAGATCTATTCACGAAGTCTTGTTGGGATTACCAGGAGCCACGTCGAGTTGCTCTCTTTGAAGTTCTCTTTGCAGAAAATACCTTGCAGGGCGGTGAATGTTGGTAGGGCAGATGAAAAGGCTCGGGCAATCTTTACCCGTCATCCTTCCAAGTGATCAATCAGTGCCCGAAGCTCAGGATCGTCCTGCTGGAGCGCTGCCACGCCGTTAACGCTAAAGGGTTTTAGTTAACGCTCACTGCGCCAAGAAAGTGATCGCGTCGTCGTTGTCTTTGGCACAGCTGGTATAGCTGACACGACGGGGGCCATGGACAGGCAGTCGGCGTCGCTATGATTTCGGCCTGACTTGTAGACCACAGTCACGTCGCACTCTTGCAGTCACAGGCTCCATCGAGCGAGGCGTACCGGTGGGTCCTTTACGCTCGCTAACCAGCACAGCGAGTGGTGGCCGATGACCGGTCGAAAAGGACTCCCGTACAAGTACGGGCGGAATTTCGTGATGGGCGATACGACGGCTAGACATTCCTTCTCAGTCGTCGATAACTGCGTTCTGCGTTCGGCAACGTGCGACTAGCGTATGCGATCAGGCGCTCTGCACCCTCTTGTCATTGTAGCAGTACCACTCCGAGTCCTGTATTGCTGGCGTCCGCGTGAACTTCCGTTTCGGCTATTTAGTCAAAGTGGCCGAAAATCGTTGGCAACTGGAGTCGTCGCTTTAGCTTGTCGAATGCCTGTTGTTCTTGTCCACCCCATTCGAAGTTCACGGCGTCTTTCTTGAGGAGTATAAGCTTCGCAGAAAGCTTGGTGAAATCCCGAACGAATCGCCTGTAGTACGCGCGAAGTCCCAGGAATCTTCGGACGGCCTTCTTTTCGGTGGGGGTAGAATTGCCGCTACGGCGCGAGTCTTCCCAGGGTCAGGACGAATACCTTCGTTGCTTCCAACGTGGCCTAGAAATTTCAGTTTGCCGTAGGCGAACCGGCACTTCATCAGCTTGATGGTGAGTCTGACAGCCCTGATTGCTTGAAGAACGGATCGAAACTGTTGCAAGTGCTCGTAGAAGTTGGCCGAGAATTACGACGTGGTCGAGGTAAACGAGACAGCTCAGCCAATTGAGACGTGCAAGTACAGTGTCCATGGCACGCTGGAAAGATCCTTGCGCCGTACAGACACCGAAAGGCATTACTTTGAACTCGTAAAGTCCCTCCGGAGTGATGAAGGCCGTATTTTCTCGGTCCCACTCGTCTACCTCCTTCTACAAGTATCCACTCTTCAGGTCTACAGACAAAACATAACAAGAATGGAGGAATCGATCAAGCGTGTCGTCGATACGAGGGAGTGGAAACACGTCCTTCTTCGTAATCTTGTTTTGTCGCCAGTGGTCTACGCAAAGCGCAAGGTACCTTTCTCCTTGGGGGATCGGTGGCCGAGTGGGCTGAAGCGCACACAAAGCTCGACGCGCGTGGAGTGAAAGCTCGCGCTGCAGAACCCAGGGATCCTGGGCTCGAGCCCCACCCCTGCCCGTTTCGATCTGGATGAGCATCGTACCGGCGTGCGGTCGTGTATCACTACTGCGTGAGCACGTTAAAGACCCCAGGTTAGCAGTCGTACTGCACTGGCGAAATTGCTCATCCACAGTGTAAACCAGTGTCGCCTCATCCTGGCAGACCGACCTTACGCTGTAGAAATCACTAAACGTCCAATTTGACTTTGATTTGACCTTTCTCCTTCTTGACCAGCACCGCCGGGGCGGCCAATGGGCTGTTCAAAGCGTGGATGACGTCGTCGTTGAGCATTTCTTGTACCTGCTCCTGTATGGCTTTCCTCTCTTTTAATTAAACCCGGTATGGCGGTTGACGAACAAGGCGCGCACCATCATCGATGATAATCCGGTGCTTTCCGATGGTCGTTTGGCTAACCCCGGACAGCGCGGCGCAGCAGTCGTGGAATTCGTCGAGTAGCTCGATGAGTTTTTGTATCTGCTTGGATGACAGCTTCGGGTTGACGTCGAGCTCAAGTGGTGCAGACGTTTCCGGGCCGGGGACGCGCGATCCTTTGCTACCGCAAGTTCATCGGTTACATCGCAGAGGTCTTCGGCGAGGGCTATAGTCATGCCCTTCGTTAGGTACTGCTGCTCGTTCCGGAAGTTCGTGTCAAGAACCATTGTGAGGCCATCTTGAAGCATCGTGACACTTATGGCGATGCCAATACCTTTACCTAAAAGCAAGAATATGCTTTCTTCTAATAGCACTTCTTCCCAAGTGTCATCGTTGGTCCCGGCGAGTACAAGAACACTTAACTGAGGTGGCAGCTCATATGATCGGCAAGTACTCGGACCGTGGATGGCAACGGTCTTGGATCTGCTCGATGTGGAATGGGGTTTCGGAGCATTAGCTTATTTTTACCGAGGTCGATGACAACGTTCAGGTTGTTGGGAACCGTTGCAAAATCGTCGTCCCAATGCTTGTCGCTAGGGTGTGGGCCCTCCAACGTTCTTGGAGCATGTTTCCGACGGTTGCCTTCGGCAACTCCTCCTCCAGCAGTTTCCGCGATTAGTTTCCCCGACGAGGGTCGAGGGGCAACAGGCTGTCACGGCGGGATCTGCTAAGGGGCAATGCTAGGTGGTGCGGTGAGGCCACGGTGTAGGAAGGCTCTTTAGGGGTGGAGACTCCACTCCTCGCCCCGTCGGAACGGCGAACACATCACGTCCCCTCCTCTCCTATGTTTTATCCGCATGCCCCTAGAGGGCGCCAAAACGTTCAGGCCGTCCGGTCGCCGGCCCTCCGCCGGAACGTGGGCTAAGTCACCCATTGCTCACGCCGCCTCTAAATGTTTCCAATTTTTTTTTTTGCAATGGTGAATTGAGCATAAAATAAATGTAAAAACCAAAGATCCAAATTTGAAAATAGCCAAACATTCGAAGGAATGCGCCTACTGCAATCCAGCCTGGGGAAACGTAAACGTTTCAGAAAGGGAAAACAACGACATGAAAACATTAGTAAAGGAGACGATCAGGATAAAGATGTCTGCCGAATGCATCAGTCACATGCTGGGTCGTTGTTCTCTCCAAATTGAAGGCGCCTCTTTGGGGATTGTCTTGCATGCGGTAGACGCAGAAAAAACAGAGTGCCCATCTGTTCAGGGTCGTATTCTGTCTGGCGTTCTCGTGGAATGCAGACGCCTCCGTGGAAGGCAGACGTACGCTTCTCCGGTTTCGGTCGAACCTGCGAAAGGGTTCGAATCGCATGAGAATGCGACAATACTGCAAAGGAAAAACCGAGATGCAAAGAAGCAATCTCGAGAAAAGAAGAAAGAGTCCCGACTGTGCGACTCGTAATCTGGAAAAGAACTCCAAAAGCAGCTATAGAGTGTGTCATAGTACATTAAACGATGTTTTAACAGCGTTTCTTACAGCGTTTTTTTACTGCGATTTTTTAAATTTTTTTAAAGTTTGTGATGATAATATTATTATACTTATATGATATACCAGAAGTGCCATTAATAAAACCGGTTTGCTTTCCTTGACGAGTGTGGTTAATAGAAACTTTTGCTGCAATCTGCTACATGCAAATGTAAGTGTACTAACAAAGTGAACCTTTCAAAGAATGTTGCTTTCATTAACCTCTGAGTGCAAAATGTGTAACTTCGTGCCAATTCGCCCAGCAGTTGAACTTAGCAGGACTCAAAGGCTGCCTTAAAATGTAAAATAATAATCACGTTAACTTCCCCACATGTTGAAAACATTTTTTTTAATAGTCCAGTCGAATCAACGGGAGTTTGCGAACCCAAAATATATATATATATATAGAAAGAGAGAGAGAGAGAGAGAGAGAGAAAAGTCATGTGAACGGTGCTTAAAACAATTCAGTTCCATATTATCCGTTAACAGGGTTTAAAATAATCATTCTTTATTTTTGTGCATTCTTTTTTTTCTTTCGGTCGCACTCAAGTTATCGTTTACCTGCGGTACAATCAGAGTTTATTCATTTTACGAACGCTTACTGATGTGAGTATTGCGCTACTGAGGAAACAAACGACGGAATGTAAGCTAGGCTAGAAATTGTCTACAGGAGAGGGTGTACAATTTCTTTTTCACTCGTAGACCGCCGCGTCGGCTGGTGTTAGGGAGTTACTCTTGTTTGTCCGTCTGCCATTTTTTGGGTTATGAAAACTTTAGTGTGCTGAAAGAGATGATAGTTGAATGGCCCCACCTACATTCCACATTGTACGTGAACCTGTAGCCACCGGAAAGCAAGCTGCACGCCGAGCAGGCAGCTAGCACAGGCGGCCCGGTGCGCTGCCGGATGGCCTGAAACTTACGGCGCCACCTGGGGGTGGCTTCGTGAAGCCAAGCGCGCGGGGTGTCATTATCTGGTCGCGGCGGAGAGCGGAGTTTCTACACCTAAAGAGCCTTCCTACACCGTGGGTGAGGCGAACAGAAAGAACGGCGGGGAGACGGTCCCGGGTATGGCGACCGGCGGAGGTATCCGTGACATTCTGCGAGAGGTACGGAAATCGATACCCCGTACCTCCACCAGAATGTCACGGATGACACACAACAAGGCAGGGGTGAAATAAAGAAACTAAAGGTTTAATGTGGCGAACTTGTGCCAATCAATATATAGAACGAATGTCGAGACCGCAGGAAAACCGGGCGGCGATTCGGCGGCGTAACAGCAAGCGAGAGCAAGATTGACTCTGCAAGGTCACAAGTAGCTCCTTACCTACTGAGCGTCGGCATCGCAAAAATGCAGCCCAGAGGGTTCGAGCATCGAGTGTTCGGCGTGAGAATGAACATACACTTTCGGAAACAAGAAACTGGGACGAGATGATAGAAGTTGCGCCCCGAGTAGGAATAAACGCGAATCTTCTAGAATTCCGTGACCGAGTGTTCCGTGCTCGGCCCTTCGCGGGGCAATATGATATTATTGGACTATGTTATAGGTATACCTCAGAACAAGGTACCATGGCCTTGAGGAGATTACTAAAACAAATACGACAGTATCTTATAAGTGAAAATGATTCCAGGTGTTTTTGTTTTGTTTTAATATAGTATACTATTTTGTTAATAACGACCTCTATCGTAAATTTCACGGGGTGGCAGAACACTGAAAATGGCCATTTTCGTGAAATTTTTATTCCAGAGTGAGGGGCTACTTTTCATAGAACTTGGGAAGAACTGAAAAGTGCGCGAGCACCGCTTAGATCAGCACTCAAGGTGCGCGAGCACGCGCGCGCTCACAGCTTTGGGTATGTTACCACAGAAAGTTGTCTTCGTGCATAGAAGGTACCTAAAAAACAAAGCCCCTTGTGCGAAACGAATTGCTTCATCTTCGTTTACAAAACTCACTTGAAGTAAAAATTGAACCGTCTCTACTTGTCACTGTGACACTTCAAATAAAATCGCAGCAATCCGGAGCATGCGGCTGGTGTTTTCGGTGAACTATATTAAGTGTTTCTCCGAAACTTTCACAAATTCCTTCCAATAGGGTGGTTGAAAAAAAAACAACTTATTCGGGACCACACTGCCAGCCACAGCAGACGTCGGGGATGTTGCAATCATACTAATTATCTAGCTAATTATCTCAAATTTTTTCATTAACTTTTAATTATTAACGATAAACATATGGTTCCGATTAGTAACTGCTGGGCGTCATCGAAAACTCCTAAACTAGTCAATTTTAGGGCGACTTCAAATACGTGGGAAATTCGGGGCTGCACTAGAGTTACCACTCGTGGAGTATACGTAGGTGCAAACCGGAGATGCGAAGACGTGGACGATATTGTAACGAAGAAAATAGGTTCCCTTTTCTCCGTTAATGAACGATACTTATATTTACAAACACAACTGTTTATTTAAGGAATAGGAGATAAAAGCTTTTACGACAGACATGGCCAATTCCTCAATTATTTTGGGGGACAAACGACTTAGTCGTACTCCTAACCTCTGGCGACTTTCCCTACCGTCCTCCTGGACCACACACACCCTCAGTGGGGACGCCGACCGCAGCCAAACTCGACAAACAAGGATCCACACAAAGGCGGGCGAGCCGAACTCCTCCACGGCCGTAAGGGGTCCCAAGTCTGCCAGTTAGCGGGCGGAAGACTCCACAGCCGAAGGGGATCGGACGTGCAGCTTGGCCTCCAGAGTTAGGGTGATGTTCAGGGCATGGTATCCGGGAGCCAAGTCCTCTGCGGTCCCTTGGCTGCTGCTTATATTGCGCTCAGCAGCATCCTGGAGCCACCCAGTCCACCAATCAGAAAGTGTTGGAAGGACTAATCAAGAGGGGTTTCTTCAAAACCAATCAAAATGCTCGGAGCCCAAAGCAAACATCAGCACGACAAAACCAAGCGCATACCCAAGACAAAACACATTTCGGACGAAGTTCAAAAGATCAGTTAAAACAAGACAAAGCACGTACAACGGCAGATAAGTTATACCCCTGTCAGATGGGGTAGTTTAGTGCACTTCAAGCGAGTGCACTTCGACCCGTCGAAACACACTTCCAAGTGTGTCGGTGCTACACGAGAAAGCTTAGTGCAACTCCAAAATTATGGGAATGACGACTGCTAAAGTAATTGTCACGCAAAATATTAAAGTGCATACGGATATTTTCATAAATAAGTTCGTCGTCTTATTATAAACACGTTACCACACATCCTTGCACTAAGTCACGAGCTTTATTCCAAATTTAA
Organism: Ixodes ricinus; assembly: GCA_037355805.1. Lineage (NCBI taxonomy): Eukaryota > Metazoa > Arthropoda > Arachnida > Ixodida > Ixodidae > Ixodes > Ixodes ricinus. Next base: position 12,857 of record JAZHYW010052969.1, on the reverse strand, counting down.
ATCAAATTCGATGACTATGATCAGTCATTAGAGTGAAACCCGTTTAAAACGAACACACGTACAGCGAATTTTTGTCGATATCGAACTCAGGAAAAATTTAAATAAAAATGCATGTAAAAAGTGTGTTTTTAACGAACAACATATTGGCTATATCGAATTTTTCCACCCCTGGAAGGTTTCCAAAAACGAGCAAACAATCGTCTTCTAGCCTGTCCTTCCCCCCCCCCCCCCCCCCCCAAAAAAAAAAAAAGAAGGAAAGAATGAAAATTCCAAAAGCTCGAGTTGTGAACAAAATTGAGCGAAGAGAAGCGATTCAGAAGGGGACAACGGTAAAAAATACAATGTGAACGCACGCACACAAAAAAAATGTTTTCATCCTAGAGCGTTTGCCCACGAAGAGAAGTGAATTAAAAAAGGAAATAAGCAAAAAAAAAACTCTCCACGCATGCAAAAAAAAAACACCTTTAGCGCGTTGGTACAAGGCGGAGGTGAAGGAATGAGAAAGAAAGAGAACCTTCGCCTTACAACGAACTCATTGTGGAAGTTCGTTAAAACGTTTTTGCTATATCGAACTACTTGCTATATCAAACTGATCGTAGCGTTTCCTGCTGTTCGTTATGAACGGGTTTGACTGCACAAGCCAGGCAAATCCAAAATCTAGACATCACTTTCATTCGCCATAACGAAAAAAAACATATTGGCGTGTGTGTACACTCTAAGAAAAAATGACAACCCGGGCTGGTAAAATGGCGCTTTGAAGGCTTTGACTACCCGAAAGGCGAGTTACCAGCCTTTGGGCAAAGTCACGAGACCAAACCGCTGTGGAATGACCACATTTCTGCAGGTGACAACAGGGAGAGTGTCACTTTCGAATCTGATATTCACGTGCAGGCAGTCGTAAATGATATTAGTAACTTAGATAACTACATAAAGACTATAAATTATGTTCTTCCTTAGCTTTCGTGATCTTTTAAGATCCGCCAAGTTCACATCTGTTGGGCAATTCGCGTAAATTGGTGGAATACAAATTTTGTCGGCACGAGCAGCAACACTGGTTCTCAACAGCTGGGCCTGGCTTGGCATCAACAACAACGAACGACGCGTTTGGTCTGTCGTGAGTGTTTGCCGAAATGAGGTAAGGATATTGTTTTTGCCGCATTTAAGGCCCGTTCACACTCTTGCGACCGATAGAGACCAGACCAGTTTAAGTCCCTTGCGATCTCTCAGCACCAGCTCCGCTTTAGCGCATCCGGTCCTAAGAAGTCGCAAAAGGCTTAAAAACCCGTCTGGTCTCTCTCGGTCTTACTCGGTCGCAAGAGTCTGAAACAAAGTAATTAGTGGTATATCTGATCGTATTGAACCATTGAACACTGAGACCGGTGATCGACAAGGTAAACATGCTCATAGGTATATGACTGTGTCTGCCCGTACTGTTTTCCTCAATCTCGGAGCGGTTGGGTTTCTGAGCTGCACCTGTCGTGGTTGTGATCTCCCGGCTGTACGTACGTAGCGCGTGAACTTCCGATTCAGTAGCGGGTTGCAGTGCAGTGGCATTGTAGTAATTGGCTTTTACTAGATAGTAAAGCGATACGCACACGTCGTGCACCTCTACAGGAAATTGCCGCACGCACTACGCGAAACTCGTATAAAACGAATGGGTACAATATATAAATAAACTTGTTTTTTGTTGGAAAAAAAAAGAAGGTGGCATGGCATAGTGGTTAAGGTATCCGCTTCCTACGCAAGTGGACGCGGGTTCGATCCTCGATGGGCCTGCTTTTTTTTTCTTTTTTTTTCTAGAACATTTTTGTTTTGTTGTTGTTGGGCATTTGGCGATATTTACGACATTTATTTTTTATGATTAACACTGAAAAAAAAAAAGATTGTTGTTGACGAAATTTTGCAGAACTAAATGGTATACGACTTTCTTTCCGGAGGTGCAATCGGGGACAGCGGGGCTTGGGTTGCCGGCTGGACGGGTTAAGTTTTGTAATTAGCAGTTGCACACTGTCACAGCGAAGTGGCGTGAATGCGGGCCGGGGGGGGGGGTGGTTGGTTTAACGCACTCACCAGTGATACACGCGCCGTCCGAAAAGGGTGACCCAAATAGCATATGCTCTCCGCATAGTGCGTATTGCCATTTCCGGTCGAAGTGCACGACGTAGTGCATATAGCTTTACTCTTACTAGATTGTTGCGTCGTCACGGGCACTATTTGTGTTGTTACAAGTGCCAGCTCGAGCCTGAACTCGCGCCTCTCTCGCCGGTCGTGTTTTTCAGTTTTGATGTTCTGCTCTATGATTCATTAAACCTAAACCTAAAAGTCAATCGCCTCTGCATCGTCACCCATCAGGGCATCCCAGCCCTGCCGCTCTACCGGCCCTTCCTGGATGTCTCCTGCCACCAAGTAGCAGCCTGATCGTCGAACCACCCACATGGTCGCCTCTACATCAGAGAATCACACATTTTGGTGCGTCAGCTACCACTACATTTTGTTGCGTCGGCTGCTACTATATTTTGATGCGTCTGCCCATCCCGTTCTTCCGACTGTTTAACTCTTTCCTGGGCAGAAAAAGAGCCCCTGCGGTTTCTCACGACGTTATTGCGCTCATGCTTGTTTAGTTTTTTTCAGGGCAGCATATAAGCTTCTGACGTTCTTGCAGTGTTCCCATGCTTGTGTTCCTTTAGTTCTTTGAGGACAGTAAATAAGCTTCTGAGGTCCTTCTCAGTGTTCCAACGCTCGCGATCGTTCACTTTACCAGTCTGCCCTGCAAGACGTGGCCTTTCAAACCTTCTGATCTTTTCCCCTTGGCCAGTCGCTCTGCTGTACCCAGTTTTGGACTGTACGAAATTTCACTGCATTGAGACGTGGCCTTTCAAACCTTCTGATCTTTTCCCCTTGACCGGTCGCTCTGCTGTACCCGGTTTTGGACTTTACGAAATTTCATTGCATTGAGACGTGCTGCCCTATACCCCGTTCACCCCTAAGCTGAGACTGCAGTGGGAACTATGTGCTTGCCGAACAAATCAGCCACCTTCCTTTCATCACCTGACCCAGTCCTCGGCAAGTGGGTATGAGCGGGAGCGTGATCACGTAACGAAAGAGGGATGTAGGACTGGTCCATTGAGGATGTAGCTTCCACCGCAGTCTCAGCTTATTGAGGATGTAGCTTCCACCGCAGTCTCAGCTTAGGGATGAATGGAATATAGTCAGGACGCAAGATGGCCGCCCAGCTCCGGCCTTCCAAGAAGGTGGCGTTTACAAGACGGCCACTGTCTTCATTGGCCTCCTTGCTCGAGACCCTACGGCGAAGAACCAGCGTGCACGAGCACGCGTGCGCCACGTAGCTTCATCGATGGCTGCCCGTACGCGGAGGAGCTGGCATCTCCTCCACTGTGATATTGGCCGATGCTTCTATCTGCTTTGTGTCTGAGTGGACCACGATCAGTATTACGTAACTCTCCAGCAGTATGCCATAATATGAGCCGTGTTCGGCATTGCTTGGTATCCGACCAGCGGACCCGAACCTACACCGGAGGCATTTAACAGGACTGTGCACATGTCTTGCACCTTCTTACATGGTCTTAAATGTCTTTGTCAACACCGGGGTACCAGAGGATAGTGTTTGCCAAGCTCTTCATGACTGACTTGCCTGGATAGGTGTCATGGAGCATAGCATAGTATACTGATAATGCCTGCTCAATTGCCGGTTGCCAGCAATCACCACAAGGGTGCGTTGCTTACCTATACAAGGCAGAAAATGTGAACGATGAAAATTAGCCTCCCTCGTGCGTTCTTGTATTTTTGGTGCTGTTTTTGGCATTTGTCGTTGTACATGGCGGGGCTGTCATTTCACGAGACCCCAAGCACCACTCGGGATCATGGAAAGTGACTGAACCTTATTTCGAGGAAAGACTGCGTCTCAACTTCTACCTCCTATATACGCAATAGTGTGCGGTAGGCACCTTTTTGTGACTGACATTAAGGAAGGCCTGTGTGGTTCCCCTTGTGCATTCTGCTCAGGCTCCATTCAAAGCCCAGCTTGGCTCAAGCCTCTCTGGCGTTAAAGCTGGATGAGCCCATGTACCCTTCCAGGTCCTGTTTTGGTGCTGCTTGACTGGCTCTCACTGCTTACCTACCCACATCTTTCTCGCACTGTTCGAGGTATATAGTGACGGGCGTCTGACAACAGGCACAGTGCATCATTACGAAACGTGAGCCCCGGCACAGCTAACACCTTCCACACTGCTTACGTGACTTCGTAGCGGTTGTTACCCCAGAGGACCCTGGCCGTTGCAATTCCTCTTCACCTTCTAAACTTTGAAGCCAAACCAAATATGCAGCAAAACCAAAACATGCACTACCTTTCAGCATTTTAGCACCGCTTCTCGGCATCATTGTCGTTGTAGCAATGCTCTGTTTGTTTGTAGTATAGATGGTGATATCACAACATCTTCCTTGTCACTCATGGTGCTTGCAGGAACTTCGCAGAACATGAGAACATTGAAACTGCATAGAGCTGACACTGCTGTGGAATGACCAAAATATGCGGTTGCAATTTCCGCTTGCGTCAGCCAGCTCACCACAATGCGACATCGGGACGTGGCATGTCACAGTGTCGTAGGACGCCAGCTACGCTTGATGTGGGAACCATCGTATAATGCCTGTCTTTATCGTGCATGTGTTTCACGTTTACTTTGCCAACTGATGCAATGAAAAGAGTTTTTGGTGGAGGCTATCGAGTTGGCAGGTTACGACCGCCTGAGCATTCAACTAAGTGGTGATTTCACTTGGCTATTCGTTTCAGTGGAATGTCTAATCTTGATTGTGATGTCAATAGTCTATTTTTTGGCTCGTTTGTTCGAAAGTAACTCTGTCGGTCTATCTAAGGAAGCCTCAAGGAAAAGCTTTGCTAAGGCTGCACTGGCCTTGACAATTCTTTTTCTTCAGACCGAGATAAGACCACCTGATTTCATTTTGAGCAAGCCAGCACACTGCAGAGGAGGAATGATCCAGATTTAGCATGAAGTTATAGGTTTCACATGAGCACATTCCATTTGTAGCTGAAAAAGAGGTGTCACTTAATGAGAAAGACAAGTGAAACAAAAACATTATTAGGTATTTCGGTTAAGAAAGCTGTGCATACTTTAGCTCAGCTTTCAGTATTTTGGGCTCATTTTACTTTTTAGCTGTGAGTTCATCTATGATCACTATTAGTTCACTTGGAGCATGTAAAATACATTGGACGTGACAGACAACCGCACTTGAGCATCCATCATATGTCTGAGCTGTGTCTTCTTTTTTTTCAGTTGAAGTGTATGTCTCACTTAGCTTGATCAGTATCTACTTCATGTACTGAATACCTTTTTACAGGGTTGCGTCGCCACAGGAGACTTGTGCGCTTGTGGGTGTTTGGTGAGTGGCGTCACCAATCACCATGAGCCCTGAGCCCAGCATGGGTTCAGACCCCCTGCATGCCTGGCTGTGCTAGGTGTCGCCGTGTCTGATGAAACTGGGGTCCTGGCAGTTGAGCCAAGCCCGGGCTAGGTTTCCTTCAAGGGCCCTCCAGGTTGGGCAACACACCACCCCAGCCCGCACTCCTCACAGACAGATGTCCTGCGTTGGCTCGCCCAGGACGATCCGGTCAGTCGCTTTGCTTTCTTGTGATTTTCATCTCCATCCCTGTTTTCAACCTCTTATCTTTCAGATGTAACAGAATTCTTTGAAAGGGAAGAAGAATTATATAGCCCATGGGTGTTGACAACCACTAGGGTGTGACATGATAACACCAAATGCTTTACTATGAAAATATCTCACTCCATAAAAATCCAATGGCCTTGGCACGAATAGGGTTTGCGTGGTTAGAACGACTGGATGCGCAGCAGCCTCAGGGTCTTTCTCTTTGAATAGACCTATCTCACCAGCCAATTTCGTGAAGCCGCCACTGCCGCAATGCATCAAAGGAACTTTAGTCTTTTTGCATGTGGGAGAACCCCGCTGGAGCTTTGCGCGTGACGAGATGACACGAGCTGTCTCATGCACTGCCCCCTGCCTCCTGTAAACTAAAGTACATGCGTGGAACGCTTAGTGAGATCTGTTTATTGGGACGATTGATGGCAACAATAGATTACTGTTGCCATCTATGGTTGCGGACAGCTGGAGCACAAGTTGAGACAGCTGTCTCTACTGTCTAGGCAAACCCGGTATCTCGGTGTGCCCACGGCGGCCCCCTTTCTTGGTGCGGCATGACTACTGTACAGCATGGAGGGTGAGATCCTCATGCATTCTTTCAGATGCGTGGTGTCTACACCACTAGGATAGCAACATTCGGCACTGTGGGTGCACTGGCATAAATGAATAGAGACAAATGTATTTTTCTTGGTAGAGTATTTGGTGACACTGTCAACTGGCATGCTTGCAGCCAGGCTAGCAATGGCCATGGTGAGGTGACTCACATCCCAAATGTCCCAAGATGCCTTTGTCACATTCTAATCATTGCGTTTGATGTGCTTGCAAGAATGGGATATTTACAATAAAACATAGCAGTTCATTCAAGATAGATATTAAACATACTTTTTTAATTAATCTGTATATGCTTGTAGTGTAATTTCATAATCACTGCAGGTTCAGAAGGTTAATTGACAACAAAATTTGATTGTTTAATTTTTTTGGTTTTGTAATGTATGGTTCCAGGTGCATCAACGTAAGGCATAGGCATTGTTGCATGTTATGACTCCAAAAGTTTGGGTCTATACAGCATGAATAATTGTATTTTTGGTGGTGATCATACCAAAAATAGCATGTTGTTATTTCAGCAATTGCTGCTCGTGAACTCGAGAGACTGGAATTGGAGCTATTGCGACTTCAAGATGTAACGAGATTTCAGCTGCTCTTCGGATCATGGCCAGGCAGCGGAATGGATCTTCAATCCTTTGGCGTGCTTGATGGTTTAGACCGTGAAACTTCCAAAATTGTGTTTGCCTTGCAATGTCACAACGTTCAAAAAGATTTTTCGTGTGAAGCCAGCGTAAAACATCTCTGTTTGCTACATTGTTACAAGTTTGTCACCCTGTTTCTTCTTTTTTTTAATGGTGATTCAGAACTGCTGTTTGCAACACCGGAGCCCACGGCCGAGCACCTCATGCTGCAAGCACCAGTAAAAAGACGCAAAGAGGGTTAGCAGACAAGGCCCATCATGTAATCGATGCCACTAGCCCGACAGCCCACAAGACCACGTATTGTATGCAGCAAACCAGTTGTCGTTGTTAACCTGTCTCAACCACGACATGCCGGCAGCGGTGGGATCCAGTGTTGCCCATGGCAAGAACAAAGGCTATATAAAAATGATAGGAGACGAGTGAACCTTGCAGTACGCGCTTCTGCTATTTGTATTGCAGCCACCGACAGCCTGTCAGCTGCCCTTGAATAGACCCTTTTCAAAAGTGTGCACCATCTATACTCTGTTCACCCTTAAGCTGAGACTACAGTGCCTGCCAGACCAATCAGCCACCTCCCTTGTATCACCCAGTGATGTGATTGCTGTGCCATTTGCGCCAAATATAACAGCTGCAGGCCTCGCTACTGGACCAGATCCTTAGGGTAGGCTAGTGCAGGTTTTCAGGACTTTCGATAATCGCCTGAAATAACATACTATTAGATTTGATTTCGTACCAAGCACTGACAGTACTCGGAAGTTTCGCAATAAGTCTCGTGATCTTTTCTGGTGGGTTAGTTAGCTTTGTTGAGTGCGCTTCTCACCGCACACTGGTGTACTGCAGTGAAGCAACAATTGCGAACTAGGCGTTGCGACGTTGCGTGTCTTTCTTCACTGTAGCACACCCGCGTGCTAAGGGCACCACGTCTCCAGAGCGAGACGTGGTGCAAGGGGGTATATATGGACTCTTTTGTAGGTTTATTTTTTATGCTTTGTTTTTTTGTCCGATTTAGGAATTGCAGTTTTGTTACAACCCCCCCCCCCCTAGAACCTGAAGGACACATAAATCTAGGTACTCAAAATGATTGTATTTTAATATTTGTTCAGTGGGATTACGTACCTAAGATAATCATTCACGGCAGTTTGCGCTGTCCTTCATCAGCCGTCTTGTTAAAGTGTCTGGTACTTCCACATGCAACTAAACAGCTAGTGTTTGTTCTTCTCCTAATATTTGCCGTCTCTCCTCACATTTGCAGTGATATAAATGAAGTGTGCGGTTATGCTTCAAAAGCTTTTTTTGCTTCTACAAAATGAACCTTTGGCTGCTCCAATAGCTGCTCCAAAATGACTACAACCAATCACATCACTGCTCTTATCACCTGACCCCGCTCTTTGAGCGTAAGTATGGGCATGGGTGGGAGCCTGATGACGTGGCGAAACAGAGACATATAACTGGTCTAACGAGGACGTAGGTTCCATCGCAGTCTCAGCTTAGAGGTGAACGGAGTGTGGTAGCTGCAGCACCAATTATCGAAGTCCGCCATTGTTTGGGCCCACACTCTGGCCGATGTTGCTTGATGTTACAGAGAAAATTGCCTCATCTCAATAAACCTGATGCAAAATTGCTTGTTAGTCTGGCAACACTGAGAGCGTCGGTATTTTAATGTTAGCAAGCGTTGTCGGTACTGAAGCACGGTGGATGCATTGGAAACAACCGTAGAGGCAGTGTGCGATGGCGCAGCAGCTGTGTTTTTCGCCTTCCGACCATGGAACGTGGACAAACAGTTTAAACAACTTACTGCAACTGTCTGACGAAACTTTCGGAGGCCTATGCACACGCTGGCGACAACCTGCAGTGTGTAAGCTTCCACAGTGAAGGCGTAGGACTTGCTGCAGTGCTTCGACGAGGTTGTTGCCAGCATGCAGAGGCCTCCTAGAGTTCCATCAGACAGTCGCGGTAGGTTATTTAAACTGTTCGTCCACATTTCATGGTCAGAAGGCGGAAAACACAGCTGCTGTGCTATCGCACACTGCCCGTACGGCTCTCTCCGATGCCTCCACTGTGCTTTGGTACCGACGACGCTTGCCAACATAAAAATGGCGACGCTCTCAGTGTTGTCAGATCACCAAGCAATTTTGCATAAGGTCTATTGAGCCTATTTGACTGGTTGCCATCTTTTTTTTTTTAAACATTGCATATATCGAAAGCTTTTGGCACAGTGAATCATACCAGGGTGGATGCAAAAGTAACCGGAATGAATTTCTGAAAGGCGGGCCGTTTATAGTACCAGCTTCCTCAGCTACCAGCGCTTAGCAGCACCCCTTCCGAGTTAGTTTGCCGGCTGGCATTGTCTGCTATAAATGTTTTTTTCCAAGCGCTTCAAAATCGTTTTTTTTTGCAACGTCTGATATCAAGGAACAGCATGCGGCCGTGAAATTTTGTTTTGGGAAAAACTGCCGGAAACTTGTAATGTCTCAGAGAGCTTGCAAAGAAGATGCCAATAAGAAATCTCATGTCTATGAGCGCTTTTGTCGCTTTAAGGCCAGTGAATTATTGATTGACGACCAACCTCGTTCAGGGCGGCCCTCAACCTCCTCAACTGATGAAAACATTGAAACATTTGGGCATTGTTCACTCAGAGTTTGTTCCTGTTGGTGAATCTGTTAATCAGGTGTTTTACCTGGGAATTTTGCGACACTTGCGAAACTCAGGAAGGCAGAAATACCCCGATGTGAGGGAAAGGGGGAATGATAGTCCCATTACAACAATGCCCCAGCACACACTGCCCTGTCAGTGCAACAATCTTTTTAGCAAAATGGCCATGACACCGCTTCTCCACCTCCCGTATTCTCAGGACCTCGCTCGCCCCATGTGACTTTTTTCTGTTAGCTCGTATGAAAAGTCTTGAAAGGACATTGCAAAAAACGAAAAATGATTTCGAAGCGCTTGGGGAAAAATTCACAACATGCCGCTAGATCCTTAGCAGACGACACCGGTCGGCAAACTGACTTGGTGTAAGATATGCGCCTGCTAGGCGCAACTGCGAGCGTACCTTCGCGTCAATGGAAGAAGACGACGAGTGACAAGGTTTGTGAGTAATTTCGCTCAGCCTTGCTTAGGGTTCTGGACCCGTAAGCTATTGGTGACTCTTGCCCAGAGTCGGCCACGTGACTCAAGACAGCTCCAAGACCATAAGGCGAAGCATCGCAGGTCAATACTAAAGGCTTGCTGATATCGTAGTGAGTCAGAACTGCCGTTGACTTGAGCAGTTCTTTCGCCTTGCGATAAGCCTCAGCTTCGAGGACGGTCCATGTCCAGCTCGCCCCCTTATCCAGCAGTCTGTGCAACGGCTCCAAGGTGTGAGCAGCTCCCTTGAGGAAACGATGGTAGAAGTTAAGCAAGCCCAGGAATGACTGTAGTTCCTGTTTGTTCTTGGGCTCTGGAGCTTCATGAATGGCCTTGACCTTGTCTTCAGTTGGTCGTACCCCGTCCTTGTCAATCCTGAATCCCCAAAACACGACTTGCATTGTGTTGAACGTACATTTTGCTTTGTTAAGGCGTAACCCGTCTTTTTTGAATCGCTGCAGCACAGCTCGCAGGCGTCTATCGTGCTGTTCTTTGGATTCTCCGCCGATAAGGACGTCATCCAAAAAAATTAGTACTCCTTCAATTCCGGCAAGTAACTCCTCCATATAACGCTGGAAGATCGCTACGGCGACGGATACTCCAAATGGAAGACGGTTAACCTTGAAAAGTCCCTTGTGCGTCGTGATGGTGAAAAGCTTTGCTGACTCATCATCGACGGTCAACTGCTGGTAGGCCTGTGCAAGGTCAAGCTGTGTAAAGTGACGGCAACCCGCTAAGTTGCTCAGGAGTTGCTCAGGCGTGGGCAATGGGTAAGATTCCCACTTCACTGCCTTGTTTACGGTACTTTTATAGTCACCGCAAATCCGCAATTCACCACTCTTTTTCAGGATTGGGACTATCGGTGTAGCCCAATTTGAGTGTTTTACAGGTTCAAGGATTCCCTGCTGGACCAACTTTTCTAGTTCTTGCTCCACCTTCGGACGCATCGCATAGGGAACTTGCCTTGACTTGCAGAACTTAGGTGCAGCAGATCTGTCGACCTCCACACGGATGGGTGGTCCCCGACTCTTTCCCAGACCAGCGTCGAAGATTTCCTTGAACTACTCCAGGAATCCGCTACCCTCCTGGGTGTTCCTGAGTTGGACACCTGTGAGGCCGATTCCTAGATGCTTGAACCAGTTTCGTCCAAGAAGGCTTGCGTACTCTCCCTTGACCACCAGAAGTGGCAGAGTTGCCGACCTTTCTTTGTGTTTAACCTCCACGAGTACTCTTCCTAGGACGATAACAGGCTCCTTCGTATATGTGCGTAGCGCAACAGTAGATGGTTTCAGCCTCTGATTTGGAATATGAAGTCGTGCCATTGTTCTCCTGCTTATGACAGAGAACATGCATCCTGAGTCAACCTCCATCGCTGTTGGCTGTCCGTCGATGTCGACGTCTACGAGGATAGCAGGTTCGTTGGACGAGAGGTTGTACAGCTCGTACGTCTTGGTGGTATCGCCGTCTAAAAGATCAGCTTGCGCCTTCCCCCGTCTTGCTCTTGAAGGACTTTTCTTAGCCTTCTTTTGAAGACAGGCTTTGACAATATGCCCCTTGCGGCCACAGAACAGGCATGTGGCGTTCTTGTAGTGGCAATCCTGTGGAGAGTGTGCCCCGTTGCATCGATAGCACACGGAAGTCGCTTGATTGGTTTTAGGCTTCGCATGATGTTGTGCAGGTGGTGACGGTCCCGGTCCATCTTTAGCCACGCTGTGGATTTGGCTGACGTCCTTAGGCGTAGTCCTAATCTCCATGGCATTGTTCTTCGCACATTCCGCTGCTATTGCCAACTTCTCCGCTTGAGCCAACGTAAGCTCGGCTTCGCTCAGCAGACGTCGTTGCAAGGCCTCATCTTTAACTCCACAGACAATCTGGTCGCGCAAACTGCTGTCGAGGGCGTCTCCGAAGTTGCAGGTAACTGCAATACGGCGTAAGTCCGCGATGAACGCAGCCATGGGTTCGTCGCTGTGCTGTGCCCGCTTATTCTGCCTCCTCGTCGCCAAATTTGTTATGTACATTTAATTACATTGAAGCTATGTACATATATACAGGTCAGGTTCGGGACAGTACATGATGGACTGGCGGTTCGATCTGCGGTCAGAACTGCACGAGCACGAGCACTCACAAACCTTGTCACTCGTCGTCTTCTTCCATTGACGCGAAGGTACGCTCGCAGTCGCGCCTAGCAGGCGCATATCTTACACTTGGGAAGGATGCCGCTTAGCGCTGCTAGAGGCGGATGCTGGTACTACGAACGCCTGGCCTCTTCTCTTGAAATTCATTCCAGTTACTTTTTGGGTACCCCCTCATATTTTTTTATTGTTGAAACTTTGGTTCTATGGCCCAGTATCTTGCTTGGTGCAAATCATATCCCTTTTTGTGTTATACATATTTTCAGATTTTTTTTTAGAATGGTGAAATGACTGGTGTACATATTTTGATTATTTAATGTTTGTAATGCATACATAACATTGTTTTTGGTTAAATGTTTCCTGTTTTCATGTAAGTTTATTGGTTCATATTCAAAGGTGGCAGCCAATAAGAAGGGTGCAAGGTTGTTTCTGGCTTCAGAAAGTATAGTTACTATAATTATTATAGTTTGATAGACCAGTGCTGGAAAAATACTTATTTTCAGATTTCCATTTGAACAATGACTCAGAAATACCTACACGGTTGTTTTAAAACGTTTAATTATTTTTTAAAGGAAAATATTTTCAATATAAAATTGTATTCAGGTTTGGTAAATAAAAGAATACAAATAATTGCCACCTGAACACTTCGTCTCCATTATAGCCA